>JXWZ01003028.1:0-13336 GCA_000956215.1 Anopheles farauti No. 4 | reverse complement strand
CTTCTATCCTTCTCGGAAGGAACAGGGCCACGCCATGCGCCATGCTAAGCGAAGCTGAAATCTAAACGATCGAATGTTTTCGGTTAGGAAAAGGCTGGAGCTTAAAATTCATGTCATGTTTTAGGTATGATTTTCTCCAAAACGTTATCCTAGAATTATTTTTAATGTTCATTGCATCTTTAACACAATCTTTTTTTTTTCTTTCATCGGTCCGTTTGCTGTCGTCCGATGAAATTCAGGCCAGCGATGAAATGAATACAGCCTTGGACAATGCACTGGATGTGACTTAAATTCTTAGTGCCCTCCGCGCTCGGTTCGGTTCGGGCGTGCCTTGTGGTGCAATTTTATTTATTTATAATTCTTCTAGAATGACCAGTTTGCTTCCGTTTCCTTGCAAACCGTCCCCACGACCGAACGCCCATTTTATAACCGGAACGTGATTATAATCGTTATGCCGGACGGAGAGCGTGACCATCCGATGGATCGATGGCCATCTCGTGGCTGCTCGCTGCGGTACCGTCGTATCAAGTGCCGGCAAATGCATCCTTCGGAATTTACGATCGCCTCGGTATTCGTTACCGGACCGCTCGACATGAAATTGACGTCAGCTCCTGCATGGCTAAGGGATGCGCACGGTTTAATTAGATACGTGACACCGGGCATCGTGGCAGCGGACAGGCAGTTTCTAATGAAAGGCCAATCAAGTGACGTTGAAGGGTAAGGTTAGATTAAGAAACAATCAAATCTTAGCTGTGATGATTAAATTAAAAGAAAATTACTTACGGAGGGGTAATTTTCTCGTTTTATGCTAGTTAAAATCTTTAAATTTTTAGAAACTTCGTTTAATAAGTGCATTGCACATACTTTTCAAGACATGAGCACAAAGAAAATGTAACCAAAGTTAAAAAAAAGATATTCATTAGCACACATTTAGACGGAATGCTTGACTTCCTGCTCGTCTAAATTTCGACGGCGAGTTGTCAATAAACACTTCAATATTGATTATTCTTCCCTCAACCAGGAAGCAAATTACGATCTTTACGACAATAGAAGCGTCTTATCAATGATTTAGGTTTTCTTCTCTTTGACACAGATTGCTCCAGCGCATCACTTAACTTAATAAAGAACAGTAGCTGGAATGTTATTTACAACAATATTTACATCGCACGCTTTTCCTCCCACGAAACATGCAGTCAATTTGAGCATCCGCTATGATCATGCAAACGATGATCACGCTGGAGCACAACGTGAGGTGTTATTGATTTTCCGACAGCATAACAAGCTACAAGCGACAAGATCGTTCGGTGTAAGAATTTTCAAAGAAATCTCGCATCCCCTGTCGTCCGGAAGCATTCTGCTGGCAGGAAACGTGAAAACAAAGACAATGTCGTGTCGTGGACAAAAATTCAATAAACCCGAACCCATCAACCCCGGAACGGTGCAGCGGTGGGGTGCTTCGGTATTGCGCTCCGTTAAGCTGCCTTATATTTCTTTTTCCGCTCGAGCGTCTTGTCAACTGGTTGATTTATTGAACGCAATTGATTAGAGTTCATAACGCGTCATAAAGTTTCTCTTATTAGTTGAAAGGAGTATACAGTGGAGGGTTGAAAGAAAATCAGGATTCTGTTCCTTGAAAAAAAAAACACCCTAACAGTGACACTGAAGGGATTTTTCGCAATTTTTTTTTTTGTATGATCCATCAACAGATTGAAGGAGAAATATATGCTTTGCTAAAATTTTAGTGATTTTGTTCATCTCTGGTAAGCCAAAGGTAATTTTTGTGCTTTACTTCCAGAAACTCAGCTTGTAGGTATCTGATTTCGCCTTGAAAATGGAAAAAAATTTACAAAAAAATGCACGTTCTTCGCTAAAACTTTTCCGTTCGACACAAGCTTCATCTCGTGCGTTTTTATGACTGTACGACCGAAAGTTCAACTTTACCGTTTTAGCAATCGGTGCCAGTAGCTGTAAGTGCAAAAGTCAACAATCGGCCTACTGCCAATCTATTGGAATTGTTCGAAATGTCTTGCATGCCCGTTTGGCTCTGAAATAACAGTGATTGCGTTTCACTTGAGCTGTGTTTCACAAGACAATCGACTGGCGCGTTTTAAGAGGAGGAGGAAAACATTCTCAGAATCACTAGACTTCTATTGGATCTGTTTAAATAACACTGGTTTGATGATTCGCTCTGATGGTTCTGATCGTTCGAAAAGAAAAAGAGAGAGAGAGAGAGAGAGAGAGAGAGAGAGCGAGAAAAAAAACGCTGGATAAAACATACGGAATTCCTCGTTTGAAGATTGATATTTACGTTTAGAGACAGCCGTCGCTCGAAACAAAGGATCTCGATCACGATCCTTTTAGGCGAATTTTTTTATCAGACCCACTGTCGTGCGGCCGAAGATTCATGCGTGTGCGGGCGCCCCTCGTGTCACACGGCCCATAACTTACGCGTATAAGTCCCGGCCATTTTTATCTCGGTCCGACCCGCCGGTTTTTGATTGCGGTAAATTTATAGTACGCCGAGCAGAACGACTGTGTGCACTCTGCCGGCACCACCGATACAGTGTTCTAAGGAGTCACCGCGGTAATAAAACCCCGGTACCGGTCGCAGATCATTTCATCTCCTTCTGAGAAGTGGATTCATCGTGGAGTAGATTTTCTTGATTCGTTGCTCTCTCACACTTTTTTTTATCTTCTCCTTTGCGGAGGAAATAGACCCAAAAGCAAGGAGCGCCGCCGCTCAAGATAGTTCATCATATTTCACGGTTCAGCTAACTGTGGGGGTTAGGAGTAAAAGGGAACCGAAATAAAATGAGATAAAAGGGCCACTCTTCTTTACGTTTCGCGCGCTAGGAAGTGCGCCACATCGTGGCTAATACCCGGGTGTTAGGGTCACAATCCGCGAGCAGCATTAGATTTCGAAGCGCAGGGCATTCCGTGTACCACCTCGGTCACCGCATTGTGCTGCGTGCGAACATGTTCGCGGGCGCGAAAATCGTGTGTGTAAATCATCATCAACTAGATGGTGTGGCTGTGGAGAGGCGCGAGCGAAAAACAGATAAAATGGAAACTTACCGAAATATGGTTTCAGCTTAAGATGTTTTTATGGCACAGTAGGCTACGATTCGTGGCTACATTTCGTGCCGGTTGTTCTTTTGGGGGAAATTTTATTTTCGAAGAAGCTCATGCGTGGTTGATGTTAGTATTCATAACAATACAATATTTTAATCTATTTTCTGACCAGCTATAAAGATTCTTTTCTTCCAATGATCATTGTTTTCCAATGAAAAAGGAGAAAGTTGTTCGGAAGATTTTTTTCACAGAAATCCATCAAAGTAGCTTCATTCAATACTTTGCATCCATGCATGTATCCATGTATTCATGTAAAATTTGGAAAATTTTGTAGCTCCAGAATGCCATTAACTCACTTCAGTCGTTGGTGTGAAAACATCTGAAAAAACTTAAATTAATTTCTAATTAACTTTCCATAATGCTTTTAAAATGTTCCCGCCTGTACGACGAAACCATGTGCTCTGTCAAAAATGTGTACCGTTCTCACTTTTCTTCCATCTCTCGCGCTCTCTCGCTCCAAGCACTCGTCCGAACAATCGTACCAAATCCTTTCAAACTCCTGCCCGGGGCGCAACCGTGTAAATCACGGCCTAAGCAGGATTAAAATATGATATCTTTTACTGCCGTGCGGACGGCACCGTTCTCTTGGGTGATCGCTGGCCAACGACACAATAACGCAATCTAGCCGTTTGCTGTGGCACGTTCATCACTCACGGTGTTTGCCGCAGGGAGCGGTGACAGGCCGAGCAGGGTGGAACCAAGTGGCGCTTCGTTTCGATTTATGATTCCGTAAGCCACGGAACGGCGATCCAATGAACTGGCCGTGTTGTGGTGCCTTGTATGTATGTTTGTGTCTGTGCCTATGTGTCACCGTTTTGGCACCTGGTCAAATCGATGATTGTGCAGTGATTTAACGATGGGCTTCCGAGGGCATAAGTGCAGAGAAGAAAGAATTCGCGAGGAGCAATTGCCCGTTTAGACGTAAATAGGGTCAATTTATTTAACAGGCCCGTTAACTGGTGGTGGAAAATTCGTATAACGTGTGAATTTCACGAGTAAAGTTTTGTTTTTCACTGTGTCCTCATCTGTGAATCCAATGTAATGTTGGTTTTTTTCTTTTTGAAATGTGTAATTTTGATAAAAATCATCTTTTCAATGAAACCCTCAGCAAAGCTGGCCTAACGCTAGGAGCAAATGGTTTATTAAACAAAAACCAACTGTCACCAACCGGAAGCGACGCTTTCTAAAATTCGCTACAATGAAATGCTACCGGCGTATTACCGGCTACGCAATGGTTTGGAAATTTTGTGCCTCCGAGTCCAAAATGACATCCGGTACTGTGGTATGCCGACGCTGCGATGCCTTATCCGGTCTAACCGTCCGGCTCGACCGGAGTTTCCGGTGGTGTTCGCGAGAATTCGTCCCGGTGTACCGACACGCGCGTGGTTTTTGGACCGCGAATGGATGGCGTCCTCGGCACTGCTATTAGGCTATGAATAATCATTTTTACAGTAATAAAGGCTGGTGAATTGGGAACGGCTAGAATAAATAGAGCTATATAAGAAACAGCAAAGTAAATTTAGTTCCTTTTTGAAAAGATTTTTGAGAAAATCCAGGTGTGATATAAATTGTTCCAAAATCAAATATAAAGTCATATAATACCTCAGTTCCAGCTTGCTTTGATGCCGTTAAAAGTAACCACGTTACCGGTGATCATAGCAACAAAGGTTTTTAACAATACGATAAACCAAAGGCGTGCTGCTCACTCATACACTCATGTGCAGATATCTCTCATATTCTGGCTTTTTGGAAAATTTCAAGCATAATGGAGGCGCCTGGTGTTTTATAAACATTCAAAAGAATTATAAAATTAGTGTAACATTCTATTGTAGTGTTGCCATTGTCACGTGTTCTTATAGAAATAAAAGCAAAATTTTTGCTTTGGTTATTTTTTCCCCACGCTCGCATTTTCAAATCAGTATCTTACTGCATTTTTTGTTTTAAATACTGGCCGTAAATTTTGAAACATTCAGCTTCAACCGATTCCCTCAGTACATTTTCAAATGCTCCCTCAGGCACTGGCAACAACATTTAGGCAAACGTTCGAAACTACCCCCCTTGAACACCTACCTAGCTACCGTTCACTTACCTCCTCTTTCGACAAAACACCACCGTTTTCTATCACGAAAGAAAAAAGGCTCTCGACCCCGAACAGGAAACAGTGAAATATCCCGAACTCGATCCCACTTTGGTTCTTCCGTTTACTGGCCTTTGTTTTCACGCGGACGGGAGCAGCAGGGTTACACTGTAAGTTCCGGGCTCGGCACGAGAGGTCTTGCCCAGAATTCTGTGCAACGGGTACAACACAACAAAGGGAAGCAAAAAACTCAGCAACAACCAGGCGAACTCCCCGTCGCGCTTCTTCGTGACATAATTAAATTATAATTAACAAAATACAAGTTCCGGAACGGTGGCGTTGCTGTTTCCGCTGTTCCGCAACCTGTTCTCGTCACTTTCCGGACCCCGTCGCAACCGACTGAAAAGGCAACGAACCATTTGGCGACGTTCTCGGTACCATTAGGCGGCGTGCGGTGCATGAGTTGGCAAGGTTCGGTGGTGAATGGGGATGGTAAGTGCGTTTTTTTTTCTCTTTAAAAACTGGCAGCACGCGTAATGCTGGGAAGTAATTGAAATTTAGCCCGTTTTAAACGAAAGAACGACAATAAAGGGGGAATGGGCGATGGTTAAAGTACCACAAATGATCGTTGGATGGATGGGGCGATGGGCCGAATGAGTTTCGTGTGCTACTTTCTGCCGATGGGTTTCGCACTCATTATCGTGCGTAGGAAGAAAAGTTATGTCTCTTTTCGTCAGAAATGTCATTTACAATAAATTAATATTTTTATTGCTCATTCTTATAGGACGTTGGAAACAATAACGTTTTTATACTTACAATGACAGGATTGGGTTTTAATTGTATATTCGATCTTTTAAGAAGTTCCATGTTTTGTTCAAACATATTAAGTTCTTGAACATTCGGATATTATTTTGACAATTTAGCGATATAATTTGCCAATCTCATTTGCCTTTAGGAAACAGTAATAGAAATTTTAAATGTTTGCCTGTATATGTGTTTATTTTTGAATGAATAACCAATCATGAAGTAAATTTTCTAGCAATTAGAAATCAGCACTGCATAGCATTGCATCAAATTCGCTTTGTACAAATCCAGTGGCTATATTCTACGAATCTTCAGCAATCAATTAATGCCAATCTGTGTGCCGTAGAATTTCAATCATTCACTTGGATGCGACAGAATTCATTAATATGCCAATGCCTTTGCAATCACTGCGAGCTTCCGTTGAATTGTGAGCTAGAAATTGACACAAACATTCCTTTGCTTTTCGTATTAAAATTCACTACACGGATGCCGAATGATCTTAATGTACGCTCAAATTGCGTGTCTATTTACAGTTGATGAATTAGTTTAGTCCGCAACCATCTCATTGACATACAGTCAACAACCGACTAATTGAGCATTTCGGAACCGCTGCGTTGACGTGCGTATCGTTTTCGTAAGATCCTTCCCTGCGCACGGTACGGCATAGGCGAGGGCCAGAACAAATATCGGCACAATGTTGCTCCCGGACGGATCAGCAACAACCTTTTCCACGACCGGTACGGGTTTGAGATTTTCAATCTGAACTTCTGAAAGCGGCTCTTGCTTCACTGCATCCCTTTCTCATTACAAACCGGTTTCGATGCGCCTTAATTTATGCAATGGTAGGCTGTTCCATGGGCTCTCCTCGCAGCACTCGCCACCAGGGAAAACAATATCATTCCAGGTTTCCGGTACACGAAACGTTGATTTGCGTAGGATTTGCGGACAACCGGCTTCCACTCGATTACTTTGCCGGGGACGAGTCAGAAGTTGGCCCGAAAAACGAACCCAAACCACACTATACGGTCAAACAGTCGAGTGTGTGGTGGGTTTCGAATTTCGAACAAGATGTTATTGCTATCTAGACTCTCTCACTCACTCTCTCTTTTTCGGTGATCTCTAGCACGACTCGAGTTGCCGGCAACTCAGGGACCGATTTTCGTGTACGTGTGTTTTGTTTGTTTTTCCAAAATTAAGAGCACAGCTAGTCATGTCATTTTCTGGGCCCCAACTGGCCCTGGTATCCTTTCGTGTAGTCAATCGGTCTCAACTCGGAGCGATACAGCATCGTGTCAAAGATCACCGCTTGAGCTGGTACAGGATTGACTTTCGAAAACGTCGACGCCGGTGGCGACAGAATCCAGACAATGTGTGTTGTGGGTATTTTTTCCTTTCGCCTGGTACATACTGGAAGCCGAAGCAGAAGAGAAACCATTCTGTAATTTCATCGTCACCATCTGCTTATAATGTTTCGATTCGGCCTCAACCGGCTTGTTTGGTGGTGTTGTGTTACATCTTCCGTTGAGGGTAAATTATGCACGAGCGTCCGTCTGGTTTGGGGAGATGATATATTTGATGATCATGGGCCATTCGTTCCAAATTTCGTGATTGCTCACATGAATATGAATTACGGATGAGTTTATGTAGGATGCACTATAATTGTGCAATTTTACATCTACTTAGGGTAATAGTTTGTTTCTACTGCGTCTGACACTACGTAGTGATTTGATAAATAAAATGTACACGATAAATTGTTTGTTTAGATTATTGCATATTTTCAGGCGGATATAGCTGAATAGCGCAAATAACGCTGAAAAACCGGTAACACCATACATTCCAAGAAGTTTCAATAACGTAACCTTTACATCAAAATCGCTACTTTTTCAGACAAATGAGAAATAGAAACTTCGCCACTATCGGTACGAAGTGTTGCGACAAACAACAACACGTCTAAAACATATACCCGGAATTACTATCGCTGGTAAATGGCATCTCATGTCTCTACTTCCATTCCAGCGATACCGATACATTCTCGCACTGATCCACCAGAGTCTGCTCTTGATGCTTCCCAGCACTAATGGACGCATTGCAAATAAGACTCTTTCGCACTTGGACGACACGCGGAAGGACCTCACCTCGCCTTACCGCGCACTATTGTGACGAGTAACTGCGCCTGCGACTGACGAGACGCACTCAATTCGAACACCGAGCAACAAAAGGGATATCATTTCTGCCACCAAAAACCAGCTTCTTACCGAGATCATCATTACCATTCCATCCGTTCCGGTGTTTGACATCTCCCGGCCGATCCGTTTCCGAAAGACCAAAAAAAAAAAAAAGAGCGTGGCAAATAATTTAGGGCAGGTCGTTACCGCCAGCGTACGGCTAATTGTGTTTCCGTTTGTCGGAAGGGAACGAAATAAAACAACCGAACCCGACGAGACGACACTGATCAAAGGGCCAAAATGCCGGCAAGCGCGCGACGCCACCGGTGGGTAATTTGTATGATAAACAAAGACACTTCCGTGAAGAGTCAACGGGCCCTTCGGCGAATGATTTGGCATTGGGAAGAGTGGGTGGGTTATGTGTTGCCGGCTTGGCGAAAAGGTTGCTTCGCGGAAGTTGTCATTAGAAAGCGAGAATATAAAGTATTGTTACTTGCACCATCGCATTGCTGGGAAGGAAAGGATATTATTGTAGCAAAATATTGGTTATGCAACAGATCGAAACAAATATTTACGCAAAAACGTATTGTTTATGCAAGAACACAAACGTTCAATTGTTATTCAGCACATATTTTTCATCTCATGGCTAAGTTGATGGAATCGTTTGTGTCAAAAAGTATACGTTTTTTATTGCAAAAATTCCAACAAATCTTGCTGTAATGTAAAACAACAGCACTTTCTTCATTTAAACAGTCCTCTTCCGGGTAAAAATCCAACCCAAATCTAATGCGTTTCTAGAGCTAGAGAGCTTCAACTTTACGGATGGGAAATGTGTCATACTAAAAACCTTACACTTTCACTCTCCTCCGGTCGTAGATTGTGGTCGTATAAGCCTTCTCTCTCTCCACACTCGCGGCACAGTTCATCGTCAAATTTATTTCACCGGCTCGCTAGAGTGGCGATAAATAAAACCATCTTTCGCTGCATGCCGTAGGCGAGCGGTCTAAAAATAGCCTATTGAAAATTGTCACCCGAAACAGGGGTTTACACTCAGATCCGCCGCGTGGCCATAAACATGGTCCGAACGTGCCCGAAAGTTTATCTATTTGTATGGATGGATTATAAAAATCGCTACTCACTCTCGGTTGGCCTGAAGGGTTTTTGGAACGTTGGAACGTGAGTGCGAACGGAGGCACATTTGAATACGGCCGGTAATGTTGTTATACGATTATGCTACTTATGGTTTTATGTGATCTTTTCCCCTTCTTTCGCCGCTTCTGTTTTTTCCATCCACATTGGAGTGGATTGTTCCAGCGCAGGACAGGTTGCGGGGCTTTCGCTTCGTACCACTCGCCCAATGACCGACGCCACCGTACCGAACAAAAACAGAAACTGTAGCAATGTCACATTAGACCGGTGGAAAAGAAAACAAAACCCCAGCTCCGGGCAGGCCTCACACATTGAACACGGGAATGCGGCAAAGTCATTTATTTTCATTTGGACCGCACACGCATTGTCATCATGACGCCATGCTCCCGGTGGCCGAACCAGCCGGTGGAACGGCCAATTCGTTCGTTGCCCCCTTCGGCCGGCAACCGGAGACCGCGTTCGAGCTCGGTTGATTTTGTTTCGAATCAATTTCAATTAGGCTGCAAATGATTGTTTGGAGACCCGTTTTATCGAGGCAAAGCTTTTAAGGAGCTGTTCTCGCGCATGTTTCGCAGCCGTTACTGCTTTCCTTAAGCAACAAAAGGCAAAAGTGAAGGAAACAAAAAAAAAAGGCGCCATCTCTTCCCCCTTCTCGCTTCCTCATCTCTTCAACCCACTAAGTGATTTAATCTACTGACTTGAATTTTATTTTCACCCGGGAAGGGGTCACTATTCAAATGGACGCGCAGTTTTCGTGCCGGGCGTGCTCGCGGAATAGACGGGCGGCGGAATAGACGCGTAAAAGAAACCATTTTTTGTGCGATTTTATGCGAACAATAAATTTGTCAGTAATGGAACGCTTCATAAAGTAATGCGCCGGTGGAGGTAGTGAATTTTGGCCTTCGCTGGAAGTTGTTGGACGTTTATTGCCATTTTCTATGGTGAACGGGATCGCGCGCGTTCTGTTGCGCGATAAAGTCACGCAAAAATGGCACGATGCGCGGAAAGGGGGTGGGTGGTTTTGCCACACGATTCCGCTGAAAGGGCCAGATCGGGCAGATAATCCGCTATCCGACGGTGGAAGTTTAACCCGTATCTACGAAGTCATTTGCATTTAACGAATCGCCATCGGGTGGCGAAAGAGTTAAGCTTTTGTTTGGGTTAGGTTGGATCGACGACAGAAGAGTTCGGTTTGATTGCATCGATAAAGTGGTCGTAGATGAAATACATTTTTCGGGTTTGTCATATAGTAGGCTACTTTTTCCAGAAAAATCGGAAAATTTGTCTGAATTGTTTATAGTTGTTTGTTTGTTGTCTTATAATGCAATTGGAGTAGATATGATTAAAACCAATTGAGGTAGTTTCCTAAATGAAACTAAAGTTTTATCTGTAATAAAGACGACAGGTTTATTGTGACGTTCTCAGAGTTCAGACAAATCTCATTTTGATTATTTAATAAATTATATACCCTGACTAGATTCTCCGAACGCAGTTGTTTTTTACTATTAATTCAACAGAACTTCCTTAAAGCGAAGTCACATTTTGGCGACTAAATGTAGGAAAACGAACGGAATAAAGATGTGTGTAGTTTAAAAAACACAGTATTTTCTTAAATTTGCACTAGAAAATCTTAAAAATAATGTAAACATATGGAACTGGAGGTCAAACCTAAAATGAAAGTATTGTCTTCTCTGCGTAGTAAGTGTTTCCGGGAGAAGGTGGCAGTATTTTGTCTTTATTTTGCCATTATCATTATCGATACTGAAAGCACATGAGAATGCTCGTGAAAAATCTGCTGTAAATAAATGTCATCGAAAAAGTTATTATACCATGCACACACATCGTTCGGAGGCAAAGACTACGTGATCATCCAGCCAAGCTTCTTCCACGCCCCAAAGTGTTCTGCCGACGGCCAACCATAAACTACTATCGAGAGGATATTGTGGAGCTTTTTTCCCTTTCATTTGAATGTTTTAAGCATCACCACATCAAAGCTCGAAAATAGGTGCGCGTGAGCGTGTAGATTAACTTTCGCACCTTTCGCACCGCATGATTTATGCTCGTTAGCGAGATTTACGAGGTTAGATCACGACGACGGCTTAAGTAGCGATTTCGAGCGCCGGAGCAGGGGATGGGGTCGGTTCGAAAAGGGGTTCAAAGCCGGTAGGTTAAAATAACGAGCTTTACGTGACCGAGCTACGCTCGAATGCACGGATACGCACAGCCTAATGATGTGTCATATTTGTTGCCGAACATTCATTGCCCCGCCCCGGCCGGGCTTATCAGGTTTATCAGGACAGTCAGATAGAAGGGCATCTTCCGACTGGCATTGTTTTGCGCACCTAAGCCCGAAGATGGGCTAAATAAATTAATGGCCCTTGTCGACAGCAATAAAGCGACGCGGTGCTTCCTTCGCGAGGTGTGATTTCAACCTTTCGCACGGTCTGAAACGAAATCCACCCGACAGTTACTACCGTTTCGATTTCCCATTCGTCATCTTAATGACTTCCAAACAGCTGTCAGCGGCGGATAAATGGAGCAAAGTGCGACACAGCAGAAAACACGCTTCCTGGCCCCGTCAAAGGGGCTTTCTTTTCCAGATGAAATTCAACGGCGCTAGTGGCGCTAGCGCATATACGCTTGATGAAAATTCTTTTCATACTTTGCATATCTTCCTCGCGTAAGCCGCTTTTGTGCTGAGGCCGTGTTTTGCACACACTCACACACTCACACACACACGCTCACAAAACCCAGGCCAACCCGTCGTGATTAAACGCGAAAAGGACAAGCGTGCGCACTGCATGGGAATTCTTATCGCACAAATAAACCGGGGGCTTCCCGCGGAACACCGAGCATGAGCCCAGACGGAGGGGGTGAGGGGGGGTCGTGTAGTGAATGTAGTTTTCATTATGCGCATAATTTCATAATTTAGCATTTGTAAACAGTTTGCAGGCACAATCCTTTCATGTCGCTTTCGGCCAGCCTCCCCAACGTTGGGTGTACGGATGATGGTGCTGATGATGAAACAATTGGATGCAGAATGGTCTTCCTGCAAGAAATCACTCCTTTTGTGCGATAATTTCTTTCCACGCTTTGTGGGCACACAAGTTTCCCCCTGGCCGTCTTCCGCCGGTGGCACGGGATCATTAATTTCAGTCACAGGGCACAGACGCGAAGAAATGGTGCAGATTTTATACTTTAATGCTGCCCGCTGCCTCCCTTGTCGCATTGTGTGCTTTGCATTACTCTCTTCTCCCCCAAATTAGCTCCTTAGACGGTGCGAAAAGTTTTACAGTCTGGAGTAGGGAAATAATTCCAACCTTTTTTTTGGTGTAAGTATAAGCGTGTTCTTCCCCAAGTTTGACCTGAAAATGGAGCATGATCATAACTCTTCTTTCACTATTCAGCGCTTTTGGGGAGCGGATACAATGCCTCCTAAATTTCATCCTTACATTCTTTCGAACAATACGACAGGGGGAGCTTAGAAATCTCCCGGGCACCAAAACGAGCTTGCCCGTGCAGCTAATGACGGTTTATTAGTGAGCTATGTTGTAATTCTTCACCGCACATTGAACAGATTCATGTGCATAATTTTGGTAATTGTAGCGTGAAAGTAAATTATCTTTTTTTTTACGCAAATACTGATTGAACATCAATAGAACTTACGTTTTTCGTTTTTAGTTTAATTGCCATTAAGATTAATTTGAGATGAGACATTGAAAAAGCTTTTTTTGTATACTGTTGTTCCTCAAATGTTAAGTTAAATATAACCAAAAATCATACAGCACGCATCCATAGTGGCAGGGGCCAATCAGCGCATTCCATTCCGGAAGTGGAAATTTGTAAAATTTCGACAACCCTCTCACATACCGGCTCAGCTTTTGGTGTAACCGCTTCGTTCTTTATTGTTGAGCTTAAACCCATTTTATCGGGTCACTCCCGAGGGAAGTGAAACCAGAGCATACAATTGCCGCGAAGAGTTTCTTCGATCCAAGCCCCGGGAATAGCC
>JXWZ01003027.1:0-13454 GCA_000956215.1 Anopheles farauti No. 4 | reverse complement strand
GGTGGCCCGTTGCCCGGTGCCGGCGGGCCCCCCTCCTACTTCCCGGCAGCTGCCCTCGCCGCCCTGTCCGGTGGGCCGACCGGTGGGGGTGGCGGTGGTCCGCCGCCCTCGCATCTGTATCCGGGCGCGTTGCTACCGAAGCTGCCGCCCCATCACCCGCACGCTCACCACCCGCTCGGGACGGCGTACACGACGGCGGAGGATGTGGTGCTGGCGGCGGTTGCCGCCCATCAACATCATCCGGCGATGCGGCCGCTGCGCGCCATGCAACCCGAGGACGACGGCGTTGTGGACGATCCGAAGGTGACGCTCGAGGGGAAGGAGCTGTGGGAGAAGTTCCACAAGCTCGGCACCGAGATGGTCATCACCAAGAGTGGCAGGTAGGTTTCGAACGCGGGCAAGGGGTGGTCAACGGCAAACGAAAGTGGGAGGGAGGGATGCGAAAAAGGACGCTCCGTACGCGCGAAAAACGTGCGGTTCGATTTACCGACGGCATTTTGCGGCAAACAAAAGGTTCGTCGTTTGAAGCGCATTCAATGGTGCGATCACATCGC
Organism: Anopheles farauti No. 4; assembly: GCA_000956215.1. Taxonomy (NCBI): domain Eukaryota; kingdom Metazoa; phylum Arthropoda; class Insecta; order Diptera; family Culicidae; genus Anopheles; species Anopheles farauti No. 4. The sequence goes on along the minus strand of JXWZ01003027.1, from coordinate 12,900 downwards.
TTTTGTTGGGAAGATTTTTTTGCCATCGAATGTTGAATTTTGGATAGTGAAGTTCGTTCAAAATTTTATAATTTATCATAAAATTGTTTCAAAATAGAACGACATTTGCCATTGTGTATAAAACGCTGATTGGATTGGAAAAGAAATTATTTTTTCGTTTGAGTGTCACAACAATGTTTCTAAACTGTTTCGCTTCGAGTGTTTGTCTTTGATCAAAGCATATTTAAATATCATTTTATGAAGTTTTCCAATCGAGTAGGCTTTTCTTTTATCGTAATGTACAAGAAAATAACGTGACAAAAATACATTTTTTTATATCAAACATCTTTTCTATAACTTCTGCAAATTGTTTTGTCATGAGAGCATCGTTTTATATTTTGATTTTTTTTTCTAAAAATACCAGAAATAACAGTTATGGAAGTTGCAAATTTTTTGCAAAGTATTTCCAAACGATTTTTCATGCAACCTCTTTTTCGCATGAAATTTTTATACATTAAATTTAAATTTAAAATTTGAAATTTAAATAAATTTACAGTTCGAAGCTCAACTATTCCGCTAGCAAGTAGATTTTTCCTATATTGAACCATCTATGTGATTTAGTTTTATCTTGACTAAAGTAAAGAAAAAGTATATTGCTCTTGGAAATGAATAAGCGTATAAATATAAAACTGTGGAGGAATATTAAAAATGACAAAAATTATCATGTTTTTTATTAGCTTTATTTTATTATTTATCTATATTTTATTATTTATTATCTTTATTAACTTTTGATGAGACAGGGCTGCTAGAAAATTATATTTTAATGTAAAATTTTTTTTTATGATAACCAATGAAACAGTAATCAAAAACAAAAATATCTTTTGCTAAGCTGGATCCCCGCATCATGATTTGCAATACTTTAAAATAATGAGGATTTAATCAATTTTTGCAAACATGGCTCCGACACAATTTATTCAATCAAATTGAACACATTGTATTACGGCAAAGTTCGTGATTGTCAAATTTTCTCCCACCCACTGTGTTAGGATGAGTTGTGCTATTACAATCAATTAAGGTAGAACGAATCGAAGGAAGAAGCAAAAAATTTGCCGCAAGCAACTTTTCAACTCGCACTGCACCCAGGTATAAACACACTTCGCCGGGTGGTGAAGCCTGGCGCTCGAAGAGTAAGCGTTGGAGCTATTATTGCACCCATGCACACAAAACAATTTGCTAAGTAAATACCACCATCCGGCAGTCTCCACCGGTTGCCCTCGGAAAGTGTGAAGTAGAGCCAATCCACTGAATAAAATTGTGGGGCAAAGTTTATTCGGGAGTTTTGTTTTTTTACTTTTTTATTTCTGTTCAAGTGTTTCCATTATTTTCCTGTCAGCTCTCGGGATGCTCCCGAAGGTGGATGTTGGCAAAAAGAATGTTTGTGCCTATCTACTCCTGGCTTCATTTTTCGACGAGTCTGGCACGCGTCACTCAAACTGCTGTCAAACTGACTTACTCAAGGTGCTATTCGCGATAGACCCGCAAAATGCGGTACGCTTCATCGCGTAAACAGATCAGCACCGAAATAAGCCGTGCCGATTTGGTTTTACAGTGCAAAACGTCGCGATAATCACGAATGGTGGCTCTCAATCACTCACATTTGCCTTCCCGATCCTCTCTCGGTGCTGCGGCTGCTGATGCGGCTTGTTGATGATTTGTTTTCAATTTCACTACACCTTTGGCTGACGGTTCGTTTGTGGTGCGAAAGTGCAAAGAAAATAAAATACAACGGCTACTGGGAAGGATCTTCCGGTTCGGGTTGTGGTTTCTGTAACATCGTTCAGCAAACAGTAAACAGTAAGGAGCGACGAGCTGGGGACGACTATAAGTGATGAATTAGTGGTAAACGGTTCAACAAGTGAATGTATGCTTGTAAGGTACGGTTGCTTATTACGAACGGAGTGTCAATGCGCTGTAAGAATTACTGTCTCTGATTTTCACTCTCTCCCTTTGGTGTCTGTTGTATGTTGATCGATTTGTTGACACTTCTGCACCGAACGTTAAGGGCTTTAATTGATAAACACACTATTCTCTTGAATGCGTCAGAAACAATCACACAATGCATTGCTTGTTGCCTGCTAGAGCCCTTCAGCATGCTAATGTTTGCCTCTCTGAAGATTTTAATTTTACTCGGGAAACGTTAATCAGACAAAAGACAGTGTAAACAAACATGGATGGCAAATTGATAAGCAATTCAACTAGATTAGTTTGTTAATAAAAATATATATATTTTCATATCACAACTGGTGCATGTTTGGAATGAAATTAATTTAAAAATATATATTAAAAAAATATTATAATTAGTTGAAATCAATAAACATTAACTAATCCAATCATAATTATAGATTGGATGGCACAGAGAAAGCTTTCGTTTTGTCAAACTGACAACATCGTGTCAAGTTCTCGGGTCAAACAATTTTATTGATTTAATTTGAATATAGTAACAAAAAAAGATTGAATATTTAAAACAATAATCTTTCATTATTGCAAAGTGGAAATTATACATAACATTGATATTAAACAAATGATATCAAATGATTAATGCATTTATTACTTAAATAAGGACGTGAAAATAAGAGGAAATGTTTATTAAGTTGTGTTATGTTTTTGGTTTGAAACATACTTGTTGTGTGCTCTCTGATTGATGGTCAGTTGGATAAAAAAAAATAAACTAGTGCGTATTGATTGCGTTCATTTTCGAGCGATTAGTTTATTCATCGTGATGATTCCGGGAAGCTTTTATTGCTTTAAAAAATGTATCTCGTATTAGAGTAAACCTCGTAAAGCAATCGACCTGATCGACGTCGATCGTGTTTATCGCTGGTGAAATACATTCAAATATAAAATCATCCGTTCTGGTGCGCCCGCAAAAACTTTACCGATGTGTGAAAGTGCTCAGTGGCAAAAATGGTATTGAAATAAAAAAAAGTACCATCAAGTGCAAGCAAACGATTGTGCAACCTAGTGCACTGAGCCGATGAAGGATTGCAATTGCATGGTGCGCAGCATCCGCGGACCTTTCCACCATGGCTCAAATTCGTAGCGTGTTAAGTTTTCAATTTGGCAACACATTTTGTTTCGTTTCTGCTCGATTTTGTGTGCAACATTGAATTTTATGTGCATGTTGTTGGATTTTTTTTTACTCGTTGCGGCTGATACTGCTGCAAAAAATAGCCACGGATGGAAAGGATGGTGAATTTTTTATCCCTTCACGACACCTGAACCAGGCCGCCTGCTTTGATTGCCGAGCGTGTTTCTGCTACGTGTTAAATTAAATAATTTGCTCACATACTCACACTCACACACTGTGAAAGGTGCAAGCAAAAGAAAAACAACACGCTCACCAAAATATAACAATTTTCAATCGATAGAGCGAGCACCGATAAATGATAAATACCCCGTACCGTTGTGCCGGGAAATAAGTGAGCCAAAAAAAAAACACCCCTGATCGCTTGCCGTTGACGTTAAATGCGGCCGCTGTAGTGAAAATGTTTTCCCCATTTTAATTTCCCCATCCGTGCTGGAAGGCGGACAAAGTGTGCGATACATAAAAATCGCCTTTCAGACACTTTGGGTGTCCCTCGGACGTTGCTCTTGTTTTCTGCTTCTCAATGATGGTGTCCGGCTTTTTATGATTAATTTCATGTAGGGTGCGAGCTGTTTTGTTTTTATTTTATTATTTTTTTGTTTTAAACTTTTTTTTCAGAATTTCAATATTTGCAGGTTATTAAAATCGATTTTTGGATATATGTGTATGTGTGTGTGTTTTTTTTTTCATTCTTCCGCATGGCTGTTATTTCGGCACCATTTTCGATCGATTCTGCCACCGGGTGTTGATGATAGTGTGGATTATCTTTTGGCCGCTTTCAAGGCATGATAAAAGTATTATTGATAAGCTGTTTTTGTGCTTGTTTGTTTGTTGGTTTTTATATCGAAGCTTTACAGTTTATTAACTCACGATCACGAAAGCTGACGATAAGCTGACAATAAATAGTTTCGATCTGATACAGAGCAAGAGGACACGGAGTGCGTTTTATTGCATTATAAATAAGTAAAAAAATTTCAATCTTCTTCCTCACCTGCCAGGCCTGTTTTATGCTAAAATTTATGTAATCAGTTACAGCTTCACCTTCAAAAACATCTAAATAATCCGTAATTAGGGCATCAAAATCGAATTATTGGTGTTTTTGTCTACAACCGTCTGGTAGTCGGTAACACTGAAAGTGGAATTAGAAACACAAAGTCTCGATTGCGAAACGGCTCAACCTCATTAGAAAGCTCTTTTTTGAACGGAGATGAAGAGGGCTTTCTCGCTTTTGGATATTAAGCGATAGTGTCGAGATGGTTGTATTTTTCGGTGCATTATTAAAACATTATTTTTTGTCCCCTTATTTGTGTCCCTTTGGTCGAGATGCACGCTCTTGCTTTACAATCCTTTCACCAACCTGATTCCGGCTGTGACTTGATTTGTGAAGAAGAGCAGCAATTATGGTGACAATTTGTGTTGCGTTTGCATTATGAGTGAAGTAATTCTGATTGCAGTTTTTTTTATTGTTCATAACCATTTCACTTGTTTATTGCTCGAGTACCGCAAGTGAATCTTTCCGATCGGGGCAGCACACGAAACTACGACCAAACAACCATCCAAAACCTAATTGTACCCTATTTATGGAGCGTTAGCACTCTCTTACAGCCTTTGATCGCACACAACAACCGAAAGTATGGCTCTTCATGGCCCGTAGCGTGTCTTGTGGAAATAATTCACCTTGAACGCCATCACTTCCATTACGCGGTGTTTTTTTTTTAGTTTTTTACGTGTTTAAGGTTCAGTTTGTTTCGCTAGGACCTCCGTTGTGTGAGGTCTATCAACAATTAGCAAGGCAACTAACAACCAAGTATGCTGCTAATTGTTTGGTGTTTAGTGTTTAATCGCTTGTTGCATCGTTCGTTCCGCGGGAGAAGGATTGGTATGGAACCGTAGGACAGTAATCAGTAAGCAAGAAAGGCAACAAAAAGATGACGTTTTTTAACATAAATAACTTGACACATTGATCATACAAGCCTTGAAAAGATGTAAATCTTTTCTAGTTTAAAAAAATGTAGAATGAAAAAAATTTATCAACTTAAGAATGCTCGTTACATGTTTATAATCTTTCACATACTGTTTTGTCATGTGAGAACCTTTTACTTAATAAAATGTTTGACTAAATGTTGAATGTTTGACTTGTTTACAATTTAATACACATAACCATTGTATCCGTTTTGGTTTGATAAACGTGCAAATGCTAGAATATGCATTTTATTTCATTCCATTTAATATAACTTTTGTTGGTTAAAATACACAAGTTTAGCGAAATTAGGATGGTAAATTTACACTGAAAAGGAAATGTAATTTTTTAAGATCTCTAAAGAATTTCTCTCTCTAAGAAGTCTAAATTCACATAAAATTGACTATGGTATCGATAATTAAACATTTACGTTGAAATAATGAAATAAGTTTTTTACCATAGCATCAGTAATGGTAGTAAAAAAATATACAAAGAAATGAAAATGAACAAAAAATAAAAAATCGTTTTTTTTTCCTCTTTTGTACAAAAACGAAACATTTTTTTGTCAATGTCCTATTCTTGTTCGTGGAAAAAAAAGTATGGCTGTTGTTAACTTTTGAAAATGTTGGCAAAGTTAATAATTCAGCGTAAGAACATGGAATGGATGTCAGTTATAGACAGAATTTAACAAACAAACTAATTATTTTGCTGTTATGTTATCAGGAATTAAATATATTAAAAAGGAAAATATTATCCAAATCTTTGTTCCCTTTTTAGCAGCATTCTTTTTCTTGTAATTATCCTTTAAGTTTTTTTGTTTGAATTCGATACTAGAGACGCCCATGTCTGCACTGTACAAGGTGTTAATTTAAATCGAGTTTAAAAGGACAAGGACTCCGTTGCGTAATAAAAAAAGACGTAAAAAGTTAAAAGCCAAATAAGTTATTTATTAACTGCACACAAAAAACCCACACACACTATCCTCCTAATAAGGCTTTGTAATAAGCCTGAGCCTCTTGATGTACCGGAACGATGTGGTTGCAAAATTGAGCTGATATCAGCGAAGGCACCCACACGCAAACACCGCACTCCCCGTGCTTCCAGACCGCCTGAAGTAGTTGGCGTGAGTGAAATTTTGCGCTTACTTTCAATTTTCCACACTTCGGGTGTGGTTCGATGCGCGGTTTAATCTTTCATCTTCCTCCTGGTAGCGTGTGTGTGTGCGTGTGCGTGCGTGTGTCTATGCTTCTGTGTATGTGAGTGCACTTCAAAGTGCCATTGGCATTGCTGGCATACCACGCAACGGTGCCACACTAATCCTTTTTGTGTGCTCGGAAGTCAACCACCTCCTCCGACTGGTCGGGTTTCGCTAATCGGGCGAACAAAATCAGCCTCCTTTGGCGGGCGGGCTCGAAGCGAGCACACGCAAACATCGGTGGATGCAAATTGATTATAAATTCATAAAATAATTTGTTGATCCTATCGATCCTACTGGTGGGAGAGAGAGGGAGGGGTGCGAGGTGTTTGCTGTTTGAAAAGTTGCCTCGTTGAGCGTTGCATTCCTGGAGCACTTGGTGCCCTTTGACTCGAATCAACACACTCACACACACAAGTAAACGTGTGTAGCAGGGAGCGAAAGTGTTATTGATTTACATTGGCATGTGTGGAAGGCAGATAGGGAGAAAGAGAGACAGAGAGAGAAGAGAGTTGTAGCCTTCAAATGTATGTTGTGTTTCTACAAAACTTGACAGCCGTCTACTTCGCGGTCGTGGCCAGAGGATACGAAACGCGGACTCTCTACGGAAAACTCGCGTCAGGATGCACCAATTGTTCCTCGCGGTACGTTTTCTTATTGCAAAACCCAAGCCCTCTTTATCCCCTCTCCTCATCAAAACCCCTCCCGTATCGTGCCAACGAAGGATAAGTGAAATGAAGGCAAACAAGCATGAGTTTTCCGCAGCTTCAATCCATTTTGTAGCGTTTCCCTCGTAACGCATCGTGAGTGTGAGAAAGGACAGCGTAAAACAATGAACCATCCGCACAAAGTGGGAGGCGTGAGGTTAGTGGGGTGGATATTGACGCCGGAAAAACCGAAGCAATTTTCGAACCCATTTTTTACTGGCTAGCGAGCGTTTGGGCCGGCCAGCTTTGAGTACTCTCGAGTGTGTGTCTCAAGGCGGCGAAAGGCACTGGCACAAAAAGGGATTATAACTGCGCTCCAGCCAGCCGCTATTGCTGTGGAAGGGAAGCGTAAGTGGAAGCGAGCCGTCCAAGAAGAATCTACTTTCGCATACAAGCACACACTGGAGCTGCATTAGTTATGGTTTTGTTAGTATGTTAGTATTCATGAAAAAGATTGAATAGGCAGGGAAAGCCTGGTTGAATGCTCCACGGTTACGTATTTACGTATTAAAGCAACATTACTGATTGCTGTAACGATTGTGAACGTCAAAATTTGTATTATTGTGTGACATTAAATTTTGCTGAAGTATGAATTTTCAAAGAAAACTAAGAGAAATCACGAATTGACACGGATGCGTCATTCACTTATACAACACCTAACGCCTCCATTAAACTAGCCGCTGCAGCATGTGTTCATTCCGCTGGCTGAAAGTGAGCGCCCAGATGAACCACATTCGAGTGGCTTGAGTTACCCGCGTAAAATTGATGATTTCAATTGAGCTGACTGCTGCAAAGGGAATTAAGAAACCGATTAGAACATTGGATAATGTTCCAAATACTTGAACTGATAATAATTAATATACTTAAGAATTTAAAAATAACTATGGAAGCTTAAATCTCACATTACTATATAATATTTACATTATTTGTTTTATTTTTCTTGTCCTGTTTACGTACAACTGTGCAAAGGCTTTCTGCATAGGGATAGGGCACTCGTGCTGGCTGAGCACTCGTGGATTATCACATATAATCATATTACATTTGAACAAGGATTAGTGTCTTCATTACCACGTATTTAAAGATACCGAATGAAATTATGTCAAATAAAGGAAAAAAAAACATTAAAATTTGAATAAAAACATTTTTAAATGTTTGACATTTGTTTCCCAAATTACAGAGAGCCATTTATTTCAAAAAGTAGTTGAAACCGGTTGTGTAGTGAACAAAGCCAAACAAGAATGAACTACTCCCTACAACGTTTACACACACGCGCACACTCTCGTGATAATCAAAAACTCAAGTAAAAATTTATCAATGCTGGCTCTCCGTTCTTGCGTCACCACGTTCACTTGCATGAGAAAAAAAATGGCACGCCGCTCTGTTGCCTCATTCGAGTGCTTGGGGCTTCATTCATTCCCCCTATCCCAGTTCCATCCCATTCCACCCACCCCTCTTCGCCGACTTGACGGTTTTTTTGCCGCAGGAAAAATGGGCACGGGGTGGCCGCGGTGAGGTGTTAAAATTTCTTGTCCATAAAACAGTTTTTAACACCCTCGCATAATGATTAGCACTCACTCTCGAGGTGCTGATGGTTGTGTGTGTGTGTGTGAGTGTGTGTATGTGTGGACGTACCACCCTTTCTGCGGTGCAACTGCAAGCACCCGGTGCAGCGGAGAAGCACTTCAGAACCCGGAAAGGGAACCGCCGGAAGAACGAGGCGCACGGGCAGTTGGGAAAGCCGAGTTTTCTCGTTGCCCCCTTTCGGGTACGATGTGCAGGCAGCGATTTTCTGCTACTTGCTCGTCGGCACGAAAATCACACTCCCAAACCGCACTCCCCAACCCTTGCTCTCCACACCCGACCCAGTGGGTGAGTGCAGTACGTACTCGGCGGTGATGCAGGTTTTGTTTTCATTTGTTGGTTTTGTTTTTTTCTTTTTTTTTGCCCTCCCTTTGCACCTGCTGTTTTGCACGTGATTTTGCTCGCCGTGCTGGTGTTGGTGCTGGCAGCATGAATGAGAGGCGGCCGGTTTGAATGGCTGGCTCGGTGTCCAATTGCTCTTCGGGTGCTGCAGAAATTGGACCCACACGTTGGCCGACCGCGTGCATCACGCGGATTGCATGTGTTTTACTGCAAACTGTCACGACAATGCACACACGCGACGTACATCGAAACGGGGCGGAAGGCAGTGTAAGTGTAATTAGAATTTTTTCCACAATGTTTTCCATATTCCCCCTCCTACAAGAGAGAAAAATATTTCGCATAAAACATAAACCAATTTGAAGCACGGTTTCCTATGTGTGTCAAGCTCGTCGGAAGCTTTTGCCCAATGTCACGTCATCTCGGGCGTAAACAAGGCCATAATCGAGCAGGCATCGATGTTTAGGCATTTGAGCGTTAATTGCGGTGCGCATGCAAACGTCACCGGTAGCTAATGTGACGTAGCGAACGTCAAATAGGCACGGGCGCACACTAACACACCACCGTTTGAGTATCGGATATCACAAGATGGGTGCGAGTGGCTATTGTGTGTGATAAAACGCCGTGTCCATGTTTTTCTCGCTTTACATACCGGCAATCGCTGTATTCCTGTATTAGAAAAACGTTCAGATGGCTGTCAAAAAAGCAAAACAACTGGGAAAAAAAAACAACTACAAGTCTGCAATTAGATTACATGCACACGAGCCCCCTCGCAGCGGGACAGTAATGAATTTGCAATTCCGATCGGGTTGTCAAACCGATCGCGTTGCGTACCATTGTGCGATACGAAAATGATGTTCCGGTCGAGAGGACGCTTGTGACAAGCGCACGTATATGCGCTGATTATTGGTCAGATAATACTAAACCCCGAGCCGATCGCGCTTCGTGAGGTGCACACTGCGTGCCACTCGGTGAAGCAGGCCCGGTGGCGATTAGAGGTCGAGTGAGTGACATGTTCCAGCGGTGTCCGTAACAAAATGGTCTGGATACGTTGCAGCAGGTGCCATCATCAAGGAATCTTGTATGCTGCTTGGAACGGGATTTGCTTAAAATCAACTCATAATAATTCTTTTGGCAAAAGTTGGCTCAAAATCCAGGCGTGAAAAGAAATATTTCAAGTGGTGTTTATCTTTTCCAATAGTTCCCTAAAATGAATTAAAAAACACTTCAACAACATTCTACTTCTTTTTCGTACAAATCTACTACAGATTATTTTCAATTTCCTAAATATAATAATAATTTTCTTCACTGAAGCGAAACACAGGTCCATTTGTTAGAGTTGTTTATCATCCAAGGAGCTTGATTTCACTGGACAGGATCGAAGTTTTAGTTCTGTCTGGTATTTTTTCGTGTACTTCGTGTACGAAATTCGCTTCTTGGTTTTGGATTAGCCAAAATGGTAGCGTTTTGAAATTGGTACAACGTTCCAAACAATTTTTGTGTATCTTTATAAAAAAACCCCTAAAATCAGCCTGTAATATTTTTATAATCTATTTCGTGCACTCAATGGTTTTGTCGAACTCGAGTTTAAATCGTATGTTATATCCAATTAATTGATTTTTTGTTTATTTTGCCTAATTCTGGCGGTGAGGATAACATTCAGATGAAACTTAGTTCCAATTGACTGAAGCGTTTATTTGAAAATTAGTAATAAATACTGATATAAAACATATTTTCTCCTGAAGCGGTACATGTGCTTTCTATTTCTCGTGCATTCATCAGTCATGCCATTCTCAGGTTGAATGGTAAAACCGGCAATTTTCGTATTGTTTGTTGTTTTCTATGATATAACAAACATAAAAGAGACCGGAAAGAGTCGCGTAGAACACGCGTACGCGGGCGGATGGCGGCCAACGGAAGCGACCTTTACCATGTATGGAACCGACAGGCAAAGAACGCGCGTTTAGGCACACCCGGTCGTACGGAAACGGAACCACACACACACACACACACATACACATACGCACGCAAGCACACAAGCCATCACATTTTGTTGGCGCTATTTTTTTAACTTTCCTTAAACCACCGACGAAGACCCGGCACGCACGCCGTCTCGTGGGCATCGTGCGCATCAATTGGCTCTCAGCTCAGCTCATAAACATCATGTGTCGGGTTAACCTTCGTACCTTTGTAAAAAAAACCGCCGGGAATTCACCCAGCCCGCCCGACAGCTCACACGCACGAATCGGACCCGGTCGGCAGACGAGGTAAAGCAGCTGTCAGACGGAAATCGGTGAGGGAGTGGGAGAAAGAGAGAGAAAGAGAGTAAGAAAGAGAATGAAAGAGGTTGAAAAGAAGCAACTGCGCCGGAAAACCGTTCCGTTTTCCGCCTCCAATCGTCGGTGCGGAGAAACAGCCTCGATTCTTTCGGTGCCGGGTGACGCAAACGGTCCTTCTGCCAGCCTCGTCCTTGGCCGCCGCGAGACGAAGGGATGCAGATTTTGCGTGCACTTTTTATGGCCACTGCGTTCCGACGATTTCTATCACGTTTTGCCGCGTTCGATTCGGCAGACAGCAAGGAGAAGGGGAAGAGAAAAGAAAAAAAAACCGGCAACCGGCACACACAACCCCGGCGTCTAAGGATATCGGATGTGCCTCGGGAGCAGCGCAAGATTGACAACTAGTGTGTATGTGTATGTGTGTGTGCGGTTCTATTCTTCTCCCGGCCACAGCAGATCCTCCCAGACCGATCATCCCCGGGATCGGCCAGGATAATGTAATAAATAATAATAAAAAAGGAACCGAAATGAAGCCGCTGCCGCCGGTGGTTTGCTGCTGCCTTCGTTGGGACAGGAATGGCGTTTTTTTGTGTGTGCCTATTGCGTTGCTCCTCTTGTCGTTCGCCCCTGTGCTAGTTTGCATACGGCAATCGGGCGGCAAAAGGGTCCCAATAATAAGCATATCATTTTTCATATTAGCTTCCTTTTCCCGTGCAAAATTGAACAAAAAAAAACCAACTACTACAAAACAAAAAAAACCGGCTACACCCGGTGTGGTTTGCGACGACTGTACGTGTGTGTGGTTTTCCATATTCTTCTTCTTCATCTGGAGCACAAGTTTCTGAAGGCGCTTTCCCGAGGGGTCCCGGATCCCGAAGCCGGTGCGATCATGCCCGGCTTGCCTTGCTCATTAGCCCCTCCAGGCTGGCGTTCTTTGGCTTGCACGAGGTCAATGCAAGTGTGTGTGTGTGTGTGGCAATGTGCAAGTATGCGATAATTGTAGCCTTTCCCTGGCCTTCAACCCACCACCGAATCCACCCCCTCAGCACGCACACACACCGGGAACGGCCGAGGCGTCAGATGATACGGTTACAATGTATCGTGTTTTGCCGCCGCGTGCTGTTTCCTTTCCATCGTTTGTCCGAAAGTGTTGTGCATTTGTGTTGTTTTTTTTTGTTTTCGCTGTTCCTTGCCGGATCCCTCATGTTCTCCCGGTTCATGCAACATGCGGAACATGCGTCTGTGCGTAAGGAGGAAACTAAAACTTTCGGTTTCGCTGTTGAGAGCACACGGGGGAAAAGGAGCGCGGTTGAAGACGTTACTGGTGAGGAAAAGCAGCTACAGGCAAGAATTTAGCTATACTAAATGACGAATTAAACTAAAATTGCAATACTGTCGTTTGAATTAGAGCGATCGATAAATGTTTAATATGTATTCTGATTTCGATAATTAAACAGTAAAAGACTGTCCAAAAGAGAAATATTCAAATCAATTTATTCTTTGTAGGTTAATCCATTTAAAGCTGTTATACTGAATTTTATCAGTTTTTGTAATTGATTTTTTTTTATTTCAACGAGTTCTACATCAAGGACAGCAAAAAAGAAAAAAAAATGAAACAAAAAACGACAATTTAAGGCCTCTGTCGTACAGTTTGTGCAGAATTTTACAGGTTGAATTGATTTCCAAAAGATTTATAAACATAATAATTGGGTAGT
>JXWZ01003025.1:0-36161 GCA_000956215.1 Anopheles farauti No. 4 | reverse complement strand
GACTTTGCTGTTGTTTGAGCTGCTGGGACAAGAAGTTTGGTACGCTAGAGAGTGTGTCGAGTGTGTTCCTTAAAACTATTGTTCGGCTTAATTTACAAACACACACAGGAACGTGCGTTGTTTACGCGCGTGATGTCGAAATATGTACTTGCGGTCGCAGTAGGCACGGGCACATCGAATGACTTGCACTGTTTCGCTTGACGTTTACCGCTCAAATTTGACCCAATAAAAGAAAACGCTTGGTATTTTTTTGTTAATTCATTCACTGTTCTTCTCGCGGTTCGCGTCTATTATTGTGCTGTACCTACACACGTTCGTGGTTCGATGTGTTCGTTTGCGTGTTCCGAGAAGATTTGTGTGCCGTTTGTTGCGAAAATTAAATCATCTCACTTTTGTTCCACGGGCCTTCAAACATAAGTCCAAACACGGGTGGTGATTAAACGCATGAAACAAAATCTACAAACCGAAATTAAGAGTCCTAAACACGGTTTCTCCCTTGTTCATCACTGTTACAGACACATAAACGCTACACACTGAGGCACACAGCATGGAGCACGGGGGTTTCTCAGGCAAATTATGCGCTACACGATCGCCCTGCTCATGCCGGGCATCATTATGGTCAGCGTGATCTGCAGCTTCATTACCATCATCGTAACGATCAACGGTCGTGGTAGCATCATCATCATCATCATCATTATATCTCGATGCCAGAACTTCGCAACAGCACAGGCGTCGTGCTCACACTCTCGCTGTCGTCATCGGAATTCGGATGATTTCTGCTCTGGGCGCTTCGGGGAGGATTTCCGATCCGAAGACGAGCGCTGAAAGTGAAAATGGAAAGGTAAGAAAAAGGTTACAAAATGGCACGAAGTAAGGCAAACCCGGTAAATTGGCCGGCATTTGAATTTTCGGAAATCCCCCCATCCTCCCCCCCCACCAACAATCAAAGCAATTTATTTGCCCGCCCGGAGGTGCCCCATTCGTTTGTGAAGATGAGCGAAAAGCGTTTTTCATAATGAGCGCGCTTTGGGAATTAATAATCCAGCGAAGGATGGTGGAGGGGGGCGTGGGGGTGGATAGGGAGAGTGGCACGCTTGGTCGGCGCGATGATCGGCGGGTTGGAAAATATCACCCGACCGATTATGCATCATCCGTATAATTAGCGTTATGGAATTGTATTGGCTGTGTTTTTCGAGGCTCGTTGTTTTCTTCGGCCCGGGCACGTTCCACGGTTAAGATTCTACGTTTTTGCTATAGGCACGATCGTGCGAAAGAAGGCTAGAAACAATCGCCTTGAATGATTGGTCTTTCAGTTTCAGCGACCCAAGTGAGATTGCTACAGAGGGAGCATTGTGTATGTATTTCTTGTTGAAGAAGGGTATTTTTATCCATGACAAATGTCAACCATTTGGAAGCAACCTGTTGCAATTATAAAGTTGAGCAGCCCACAGCGAAAGTTGCTAAATGTAGATCGCTAAGTGTGGAGGAAATTGATGTAGAAAATCCATCCACGAAATTGAAAAGCTCAGCTGGAAACATTTCATGCCAAATTTGATGTCGGCTGGGAGAACTCATTGTAAAATTATTACTAACCATTGTTTTTTCTTCTAGAACCCATAAACTATATCCCAAATTGTACTTTTATTACTCTTGTAATTGCTTTAATTCTTCTGTTTTCCTCAGGAACACTCCTAGCATTACCCCGGTGCCACCTCCCAGGGCGGGTTCTCTGGTACGCCCAATCAATCGTTTTCAATCGAATGCTTAAAGATAAATAGAGGAGTGGAAATAAAGAAAACCCACCCTTCTCCACGGTAACCACGGAAACTCCAACGGGGCGGTTCTTCCAAGCTAAGTTCAAAGTCTTGCGGACCACAAATCTCCCGCCCCGTCCCCGCCAAACACGGCGCACGGCATGGATATAAATAAGGCAATATCGAGAGCTAATAGAGTGGCACACCTTCGGCATGTCCGTTAATCGAACCTGTTGTGCCGGCCATGCCCGTCCGTCCGTCCGTTTGTCCGCCTTGCTGCCTGGATGCCTGCCGTCGTCACGACCTGTGCGCCCGGGAAAGCTGGAGCGGGTTCCCGTTAGGGCAGGTCAGCGTTACCCCCAACGTTAGCACCCATCGTCAGACCAGACCGTCAGCAGGTACCTTTGGGCGGTTCATTCACACGATGCATCCTGCGAGGGCCGCGGCAGGTATGGAACGGGCGCGCGCGCTCGCACACAAATGTTGAAATATATGACACAGTCAAAAGAGTAATTGGTTTTACCGTGGGCCACACGGTTGCACCGGCGTAGACCAGGTCGTGACCATCCTGAGTCACATTTGTTTCTGCCGGGACGGAGTTGGATGGGATGATATCATCCACTTCCAGTCAGCCGCTCAGACTCCGGGAGGTGCCCGTTGTTTGCCTTGTCGGACACGCCTTCACGAATGGAACCTCGGCAAGAACTTATTCCTTTCCTTCGGCTCAGTGGCGATCCGACGGAATGGTGTACCTTCCAGTAGCTAGAAGGTGTGAAATTGTTGTAACCAATGAGGACGACGACGGCGACGACGGCCCGAACGAAGTATCGGTAACATTTTTCATTCAGCAAAAAACACTTGAGCAACATCCCGGCCGATCTTTGAAGTTACCAGCGATGGTTGCTATGGGTCCCATTCGCTCAAGTAGATGATGATGCCGAGATATCACAGAGGCGGCCGCGGGAAGCAATCAATAAACTGCTTCAATGCTGACTGCGATCACGCCAGGGAGTGGTACGTCCACGAGTTGTACTTGCAGTGCGCAAATTTTTCGTGGGAAATTCGCTTGGCAATGCTCTCCATCATATTTCTGTACCGCGGTAGGCGTTTATTGAGTTGTTCGATGCAACGCGAAGTCGCTGGCTGGCCTTGTAGTCTCGTGTTGGCGTGCGGTTGCAAAAACGAGGGATGAAGCGGCAAAAAAAAACCCCGGCAAGACTCCCTACGAAGGTTTCACATACCGAAACCATTGCTTTGTCAATACGGCGTGAACCCATCCACCCCGGGTACCGTAGTTGCTGCTCGCCATCTTCTTCCCGGTCGTCCTTCAAATGGTGCCGCTGGGAGTGGCGTTTCATTAGGCGGAAAGGCCGGTGCCTGCAACCGAACCGATGACAGCTACACTGATGTAATATTTACGGGCAACCACAGCACCACCACGGCGATACGACGATTATTGATGACTTTCTATCTTTGCTCACGGTCGGCCGCACGGTCGTCTCGAAAGATGGGCCCAACCAAGGCGAAATGAAGGATAAACAACTTCATCAATCAGGAGTGTGTTTAAGTTGTTTGTCAGAGGCGGATGGCGGCCGGATGCTGGGTGCCTGCACTCTATTGTCACTGGGTTTAACACATTTTTTAAACGAGATTAGTAAATACGCAGCGTGACGCCATTACAATGGGCGTTCCATTGTTTGGTGGGTTTGGTGCGTAAATTTGTTTGTTTCCTACTGTATAGCCCAAACTGACTTTATCACGACAAGGGCTTGAATTCCTGTAGACGACGAGCTAGTCACGCAGCTTTGAAGCTCTACAAAAATGTGTCTTTGTAATGCAAAGATCTTTGTAGTTTCTTGTAGTGATCTCGAAAGTTGATAATGATAAGGAAACTTAAAACGATCCCTAGAATGATAGAATGAAGTTTTTCTTTTTTTTCAGAAGCAATGTAAAGTTCTTCAACGATTCTTTTACAGAACAACAAATCGAAACATGCCTGAAGACGTTCGAATCTCGAAAATCTGATCAGACGAAGGCAGGTAGTTCAAACAGTTCAGTACTCTTTGAAGGCATTACGCAATGTGCTAGCTACGAAAGCGTTCTTGATGTTGATTATCTTTAATCTTGGCCGGGTACTAATGGGTTCCAAATTGCACTTTCGACTTTCGGTAACTACACATAACTTACCGCGGAATCGTAAACCGTTGATCACGTTCAGTCTTCCTATTTGTCCAAAGCGCAATGTCGAGATCTTTCTAGCTTTGTTGGCCTATTCGGGCAGAAATATAACTCTCTCACGCAACTCCGAATAGAAACGATTACAAAACAAACGCACCATCTACACCGTGTCAACACTATCGAGGCACTAGCTTCAAACTAACCGTTGCGCCATTCTGAGCCCCCCTTCACAAGCTGTAGCCGAAACAAAACGCTCGCTTCCTGACTCGATCAAGACATAAATAAGCGCAAATCAACGAAACTTGCTGAAACAGTAGGAACTTTGGCACGCCGTTAATAACACGTCCACACACACACGCGCGCGCGTACTTCCGGGCGAGTCCTATTGCCGTCCAACGATCGGTGACAGTGGGAAATTGAACGTCTCGGGTAGCTCGCTAATGACCGGTCACTGAATTAATCCATATCGCCACCGAAAGCAGCCTTGGCTCGGGGCGACAGGCGATCTTCCGACCGGCACACTTCCGCAATTGACGTACCCCGGGAGGGTGGCCTTCAAAAGGACGAACCCTTTCGCTGTTTTGCGAACGCACACGGTTCGGTGTCGACCCGAACCGCCCAAGGACACCCGGTCCGCTCGCAAGGCACCCGGACGGAGATTGCATGCAGAAGTTGCGGTAAGCTTTTGAAATCTTGCCACCACCGGTTCGTAACAAGATTGCGTTCGGCAGATGCGTCCGGTCCAGGTTCAGAGCGGTAGAACGGCTCAAAGGCGGCAACCCGGGGGACGGCATGGCGAACCCATTATCAACTCGTTTAGCTTCAATTTCCATTAATTATAATTTTTTAGCCTGCGGTACGAAATTGCCGCCCAACGCCCGGGTGCGTCGTTTTGGTTCGAGATGTGTCTTTTTATCTGCCATCGTCGCAGGCATGGTAAAACGCGACGACGTGCAAAAAGAGATGGGTGAGGGCGGGGGGGGGGGGGAGGTGAGGAATTTTTACGACGAACCGGGCTGGTCGATCCTCGGCCAGAGGCCCGCGGTTGCTTCTGCTGCCGACTGCGTCTAATGGATTCCCTCCCTCGGGAGATGTCTTTCGCTCGGGCTAGTATTCGCAACCGGGCAAAGAGGAAACAATTACGTCCGCTAAAACGGATTGCGGCTCCTAAGCCGCGTGGGATCTTGTGCAATCGGAAAACCGCAATCACGGTGCCTACTTGGGAGTTTACTTTGTGAGTGTGTGTGTGTGTGTGTGTGTGTGTGTGTGTGTGAGTGGTTGCTTGCCGTGCCGGTTGCCATCGGTTGCAGGTTGCATCCTCCTTCGTGCAAGGAGGTCCAAATCGCCCGAAAGCACAAATCGAAAACAATCGTTTTAATCGCTTTTGCTTTGGGCGATCGGACAGAATGGTGGCGGCGCTGGCAACGTACTATGTCGCACCCAGAACTCGCTGGCATCGCGGTTTCTATCGCTGCGGCCGCTGCCGCACGGCGGCTTCAGCTCGCTCGCCCTATCTTTGGATGGCGGAACGATTATAACGAGCGCTTGGAAGCACCGGACAGATAAGAACATCGCCCGCGCCTAGGAATGTCAAGTACGGGCGTCCCGGACTCTACCGCTTCCATTCTGGGACGCGCTGCTTCTGCTACCGTCGCCACTCCGTTGTGAGATCTTGTAAAATGACAGATAATTGATGTGCCGCGCTGGTCTCGGTCCATGGTGCCCGGGCAAGAAAATGGAAACGAATCCCCATTTCGCAGGCGCAGCATCAAACGGATGCCGGGAATCAGTAACGGGGGTGACGCGCAGGAAGATGGGCGGTGGCGGGGTTTGGGAAAAGGAAAAGAACGTAGCGCTTTTGGCTGTGACAATGGGACCGAGCGTGTGCACCGACACATAGTTGACAATAATTTTTAAAACCCATCATCGTGCGCATCCGGCCACCAGAGTGTGAGTGTGCGCTGGAGGTTTAATGTCTTCATACGACGCCGGATTCTGTACGCGCGTTCCAGAACGCATGAAAGAACGCACGGGCAACATAACAGGCCTCTAACTTCAAAGAAAAGGGAAGCCAACCGGGCTGGGACATTATGGCCGGTGCCGGAGATGGATCGCTTAATTATGGTCGTAAAGAGAAATGGTCTCCTCGTCCACATCATCAAAAGGCTTCTAATACGGCGCAAGGCTTGGTCTGGTGTGCTCGCAACTAGTGGTGGCTAGTTTTATGGTCATGACGACCTGACCCTACCCTCCAGTGAGCAGCTTCCAGGAGAGGGCAAATATTTGCGTAGCGATAATCTTTCTACCGTCGGGTTCATCGGAGGGAACTGCACCGTGCTGTGGCGTGTATTGCGAGCTCTCGTTTGCATTAATACTACTGTGTCAAACTTCTGTGAGTTCTCCTTTGGCCCAGGGCGCTCGAGAATTATGTAATTAATTTTATTGGCAACCCCGCAAGGTTGGATGATAACAGTTTTTAATTAAACGAAATCAAACTGTGCGTGTGTGTGTTTTTTTAATAATATTATTTCGATTAAATTGCGCACCGGTAGCTTGCTGAGACATAAAAAAGCAGTCGGTTTTAAATGAACTATAATTGCCATGACAAGTTCATTAGAGCTCGATTCGACGCACGCACGTTTAGCGTACCGGAAATACCGAATAACCGCCCGGTCGAAGTGGGTAATGTTGAAGCAGTTGAAGCAGTGGCAGCTTCCGTTTGAAAATCACTGACCGTAGCCATCGTCAGTCCGTCCTTGCGCGTAACAAAAAGCACATGACATTTCGCACGGCCCGAGGACGGCCAGGGTGTCGTCGTGCCGTACCTGTCTGGCTTTTGTGCGAGATAGGAAGAATTTATCATGCTCATGGTTCATAAATTGAATGTGATGGAAAATTTGTCGTTTTCCGCTGCTATCCTACAAACGCAGAGAATGTGCGCTCCCCGTGGGTGATTAGCAAGCAAGTTCGTGGAGCAGGCATGCTTGGAGAGTAAAAAAAAAGGTGGTACATTGGACATTTGGACGTGTCCTATTTACTTTCGTGAGGGCGTGCTACATGGTCCGTGCTACCACCGACTTGGGCTCGGCCCGAGCGGGCCTCGGGGCGGCCAGTAAAATGTAAAATTTATTCACCTTATCTCTCCTTCTCCTCCTCCCCCTCTTCCTCCTCCTCGACGCTGGCTATCCGACCGGCTTCCCGGCGTTGCAGTTGTGCTCTGTTTACTTTCCGTACCGGTCGAACTCGGTTAGCGTGCGGGTGAGCCCCCAGGTTGATGGCGTGTGACTTCGGAACCATTAAAAGGTCAGTTCACTCTCTCGGTTCGTCGCGACACCTACATACGACAACGGCACATATAGGACAGCTTCCCCCTGGGGTGGTTGCAGGGATGTGTTGTTAGCGAAGGAAATTTGTTTTAAGCTATGTTTATGCTATGTTATCCAAAACAAAACGATTTTATTTGGTTAATCTCATTTTTGGGCTTAACATTTTAACTGCTTTGGAATCTTAAGGAATATATTATATAGTTAAGGAGTTATCATACAACACTAACGATAGTTTAACAATGCTTTAAACGAATAGTCATATTTCTGAAGCAAAACGAACATTGATATTACTATGGAAGATGGAGGATCCGTGAAAAATCCCAGCATAGGTTGATCTACAACATTCACTTCTGATGTATATAACCTAGCTCAGCGCTTTCTTCATCCCCTGTCATCAGCCTCAGTAATGATCTTGCAATATAAATTAAAATAGCAAAGAGTTTTGATTCTGCCAATGTTAGTTGATTGAAATTGAAACGGACGAAGAATGAATTGAAAAAATTGGATATATCATAACAAAAATGTAAAATTAAAAAAAAACTCATTTTAGTTGAAATATTGTGTTTATCCAAATATGCTGAGAGAACTTACACGATCTTTTAATACCAAGCTACATCACTGCATGCGACTCGGCTCTTATCCCGCCTTGCTCCAGTGGGCTCAAATATCCTGTGTATAGATTTGATCTGATTTACAGGCCCGTTTCAGGGCACGCCGTTACACCTGGTACCTGGTTTTCCACCAGCAGTAGCAGCAGGAAAACTTCCTTCCCTGTGCGGCTCCCGGAGCAAATATAAATCGACGACCGACCCGTTACCGTGGCGAGCGATAAATTAACGGTGCGAGGCGCGTGTTTCACGCTTCGTCCTTAGTATCGTCCTTTCTCGTGTGCACTCCGCATGGGGTCGGCGCCGTTGAAGCTGAGGCAGCCTCTGAGTAGGTTTTCATGTGTGTTTGTTTGCACCGATGCACTCGCATTTTCTGTCGCAACTAAAAAAAGGAAACGCAAGGGCGAAATAATGTTTCACCATCCTTGTAGTTCCGCTTGCTCTGTCTTTCCGCCAAATAGCTTGAACAACGTAGGAACGTGGAGGGTACGTTGGTAAATGGGTCGCAAAGGGCGAGAATAAATCGCATAAAAATGGTAACAAATTGGTGCTAACCTGGAAACGGGCAACGGAAACCGAGTTCTAGCTGCTGGCAAAAACTTGTTGAATACCTGACAAACTTCATCTGGCAGGATTATTTCATTCCTCCCACCAGGGAAGCCGGTGTTTCATTCCTAGTAGTTCGTATGTGTCTCTTTTCTCCTTGGTTGGCAGAATGCAGTGTAATTGTTGTAAAAATGTCGATTGTTTGTGAAGCGTTCGTGCAGAAAATCAAATACACACTTCGTCGTGTTGGAGTTTTAGTCCTTTTCGGCAAACCTCACACCAGAGAAGTAATTTTCCTAATGGTTGCAAGTCGCCGCGCCCGCGCGCTTGTGCCGCTGCAGTGTTTGGATTAGTTTTTTGTCCAACTTTAATCCCCCCGTTCGCACCACGGGGACGGAATGACGCAGAAATTTGCACAAAAAGCAAATGCCTGTAATACCATCCTGATCCTGGTAGCTAAGCCTAGCGACCTTTGGCTCGACACAATAACGAAATAGGTTTTTTCGGTGCAGTATTACCACCCAACTTTCCGTTCTTGCTGTGTAGGGAAATGCATTGAAAAGTGCGTCATTTTTTTTCTTGCCTTCTTTTCAGCATAAGCCTCGTTTACATAAAGCAGTGAGGTGTTTTTTATTCTTTCGTTAACAGCGCTTCTGTTGAGTTTTACTTGCAGCAGAATAAAGCTGTTGTAGAAGTAATGTTTTTTTATTTTAATTCGCTCTGACTGTCTGTCTCCCCTTGTGCCTCGGGTTGCTTCTTTTGTGGCTCCTCTTCTCTTCTGCATCCTTTGGGCCACTAGCCAAAGGGAAGGAAAAATGGAGGATAAAACGACAACAAATTAAAGTCAACATTCCGGTCCTGGAATCCTTCGAGGCACGCTGGGGCAGTTAATTAGTTAATTGTCGCTGGGTTTTCTGCTGGTGGCCTCTCCCTGCGGGGTGGTCTTCCGGTCCCACACTCCCCCTGTGGGAGCTGAACGTGGCTGAGAGTTATGGGGTCAGTCAGCCGGGACGGAAAGCAAAAACCTCCACTTTCGGTCAAGCTTTCAATAACAAATGCCAACATGGTGGATGAACGCAAACGAAACGTCGACGAAACTTCCGCTGTAAATCACGCTTCGCCACGATCGTTAGAAGCGGCAGCGTTTTGCCTGTTCCAGCGGGGTTGCATGCAAACGAACTGCGCGAAGTACGCAGGTTGACCAGTCCGTGTGAGGGAGTCCCATGGTTGCAAACGGTAAGGGAACCATGTGTGCCATATTTTATTCCCCGAGTCGATCCGCTTCCCCTCCAGTACCAGGACTGGTTCGAGGTGTATGATTTATTGTATTGCCGCAGTTTGTGTACGTGTGTTTGTCATGGGACACGTTGTAAGTGTACGCAACGGTGTGTGCACGGGGGTGGTATTTACACGAGATGCATATGTTTGCTGCATGGGCAGTGCGATTAGATACCTGGATGGCCCGAAGGCTGAGCTGGCTCGCTGATGGTTTTTGTGATGATGGGTTGTGACCGTGCGTTCGTAATATAATGCCTATCAATTTCGCTTTCATTTTTCACGTTATGGATAGTTAATAATGTAATAAGTGCCAGCGTGGGTTCATTTTTCATCAGTATCGGTTCTAATGGGGTTCCCTGTGATTGGGAGGGCTAAATTTGTTGCAGAAATTTGTAAATTTTGTAATTCAAATTATTTGCAGCTGTAATGAAAAAAAATCTAAAAAAATCTCATTCAAATTCATCCAATAGCTGATTAACAGCGTGTTTCTTTAATTGGTAGTTTAATGTTTCTCATACCATATATTTCAATCATCGCGACTTAGTCAAAAGATTTAGACTTATCGAAAGACTTAGTCAGTATAATCAATTTTTGACAGCATGATTGCCTTCCAAAATCGGGCAATATTTCCTCCTATGTTTTGAAATGAAGTAACATCTTTAAAGGCCCAAAGCAGAATTTTATAAAACTCTTTTCATGATTCATTACTTGTATTTAAAAAACTACTTGAACTAGTTATAAAAATATTTTTTTATTTCTAATCACACTATGACAGCTTTTTACGTGATCACGTAAAAGCTCATGTTATTGCAATATCTTTAAATTAAGAATTTTCTATTCAGTGATAAAAGAACTCTTAGTGTGCCCTGTTTGGAAGAGGTTTGTTGGGGTTTGTTAATTAGTACTGCAACTGTCGGCATGCGGCTCTTCCATAGAACCATATTCCACATCCGCCGAACAAAAGAAACAGGAGCAATGCAGCCGTCCCTGGCACGTCCTCGCCTTTGAGCGTCGGAAAATGTTACTTCTTCCGGCTAATGACTTTGGAAGTGCACTCACACTGGGGCAATAATGGAGTGGCTCGGTTTGGTGTAGGTCTTTGAAGTTGGAACCGGGTGGATGGGTTGGAGCGTAGTGATGGAGAATTAAGGACCATTAGAAGTTACTGTGACTTTGAAGCGGCGCCCAACTATTGCCCATTGCCTGTCCATGTGCTAACGAGTGTCGTTCCATTGCAGTTCCGAACCCGGAACACGTACTGCGGACATACATGAACTTGAACATAAAAGCCAAGTCCGACCACCCACTACCACCACCATCCGAAACTGAAACTGTGCTCAATTAAAATGCAACGCTCGTGTGTTCGCAAAACGCAACCGAAACCGAAGCGCAGCGCTCACCGCCAGCAAAACGTTGGACCAAATAATGACCACCGGCTGGTAAAACGATTCCTCGGCTGCATCCGGCGGCTGGTCGCCGCTCGCTTTCCCTGTGGTTTCACTTTTTCCGGCCTCGTTCATCATGCCTCCCGCGCAGCCCGCCCTCCGGCCGCTGGCTTGCTGTGGTTTCGGGAACGTAATTGGTGTTAAGTTGCAATTCTGCCAATTTCGTACGAAATGAAAACATGCTCGATCGCACGGAATAAGCCACCCCGCTATGGGGATGGGACGGACGCGGTACCAGCGGGGTTCCGTTTCATGTCGAAACAGATAATGGCGGTAGTTTTTAACTGAACCGGAGAGGAAGTCAAATAGTAGAAGAACTAACTGGGTGTGATGGAGCAGCAGCAGAAGCAGAAAAAAAAACAAAAATCCTAGATCCATGTTAAAGGATCTGGTGTTAGATACAGGACTGGCTGTGTGTATCTTTGTAAACCGAGCTAGTACTAATTGAACCGGCTAGCTTTTCAAGGCAAGCTTAAGAGATTAGCTAACCAAAGCGGTTAAAAAATATTAGATGTTACCGTAGAATATATATTGAAAAAAGCGCATCGCTCCACTTTGGTACTGAAAGAATGTAATTTTATAGGATACTTTTTTCATCAAATCGGAATTAAGTATCATTCGATCATTTGGAACGGTGTTCCTTATAAAGTAAAAAAAAAAATTACAAAATAAAAAATACACTTTTTTGATAGTTATGATTGGAATTGATTGGACGCCACTGGATTATTGACTAAACGTGAAACGTTACTAAACGTTTTTTTATATGCGACCAATAGTGACGTCTCGCGGGATGAAAGGTTGAGCCCTTTTCTTACTGTCAATCTATCAAATCATCAAAATTCAACCTGATTACTCAACCTGAGCTTCATTGAAATAAGGAGCTCAATTACGTCCGTCATAGATCGCGCACACGCTCGTAGTACCTCCGTATCGTGCGCGATCTAAAGACGCTGATTATGAAAATATCAAATGAGATCTGTCTCAATTTCGATCTTCCTAACCCACCCCCCGGGTAGGTTGGTGTTAAACTTCCCAACCAATTCGGTTCGTTAGCGGGTAAGAACAATTTCCCTCAGCAAATTGCGCGGCAAATGGTTCCAGCCGCGATGGCCTTTGGAGATATGGTCTCGCGGGGGCCTCGGGGTGGAAAATCGTTTTCAGTCTGCTTCTCTTCTGTACGTATCGCGTCCTCTTCATCTCGCCGTTTGACATTCTGACCCAGTGTGTCCCGATCGGTAGGTCGGAAGGCTAGAAGGTGCTGGTGGCAACATCACGGGCGCGCCCAAATATTTCGTCTCACCCGTCGCCTCGAGCCTGGAGATCGCGATCGAGAGCACTGTGCTTTTCCTGGCCTATTTTTCGTGTTGCGTTGTTTTTTCCATCCACAGTCACCCAGTGTCAGAGTTAGAACGTCGTGACGGTGGTAAGCCATGGGTCAAAGAAAAGAAATTCCTGATACGAACTGTTGTACGGACCGAACAGGTTGTTCGGGTGAGGTTGCAAAGGAGCTGGCGGATGGATTGCGAACGATTCGCCCCACGATAATGACAGCGCCACTTGATTTGCCGGACTAGAAAATCCGACACTCCTTCGTAGACCGTCGAGGGTTTGGCCGTACTTACCACATTCTGCGACAACGTCGCGACGCGGAGAGTTCGTTACAAATAATAAGAGCCAACCGCAACTGGGAAAAGGGGAAAAGGTGTTCGGAACACCGCTTTTCACTTAATGATATTTTCATGCTCAAACATCAAGCGGCTGATAACATCTCAGTGTGCGCGTTTTTTTTTTGTGCACAGAAGAAAGCGAAGCAAACGAAGATAGGGCATGAGGAGAATATAGCCCGGACGAATTATCTACCGATGCTGGGTCGCACCTCCGTTTTTATTCAAAGTTTTGCACACCATCTCGTCTCTAAGCCATCTATACCCAGCTTCCGAGAGCCCTGGATGCTAGGAAAAGCTTGAAAATTGTTTCTAAACCTAAATTGATAATACAACAAACCAATTTCCTTGATGCCGCGGATCAGACGAGATGGCGAATCGGTACGCTTAAACTTTCCTCGTTGACTCCCAGCAACGGCACACGCTGTTCGCTAGTGAGAGGTTTTGATTGCTAATGAAATCTTCATCTTCCGCAGAGAAAGAGTGCAAATTTCTCTCCCGCCGCAAGATCGGATTTTCCGGATCGCATCTCGGAACCGTTTCTCCACGTGCTGCAAAAAACGTAAAACACGAAACAATCGCTTTAAATCAAACAACAATATTTGCACACCCGGGTTTGATTTGAGCCCGGGTCAACAATGTGGGTCAGAGAATTTACATTCCCGGCCGATAGCAAAACTTTTCGATTCCGCTTCGCCTTTTAATTATGCACAGCACTACGGTGCCATCCGACTCAAAACATGCGAAAACAGACAAACGAAGACAAACAGAAGCATCGGGAGTTGGGTTATCGCCGAAACCCGTGGGAAACTGCGAGCGTACCGCATGAAGTGTGTGTATTTTTTTCCTCGTTTTTCGGGAAGGAAAACAAAACATCACTTCACAACTCACTTTCGGCGAGGAAAACAAAGTAGAACATGGTTTTCGTCAAAACAATAGTTTAGCAGGGAAAAATGGTGTATGCGTTCGTGATGTTTCTCCATCTCTCTCTCTTTCTCTCTCTCCCATTCTCTTTCAGTTCTTCATCAGATTTCGTCTGGAAAGGGGAAAGTTCCTGTTCCGGATCAAATTGTTCGTTGGAGGGGTACAATTTTCAATTCATTCTACCTACTCCATGGACGGAACAATACGCGCTGATCCCGAAACTGGTTCATCTGGACAAAAGTGCGTCAGCCTCGGAAACAAAACAACGAGCACGAGAAACACGGGGAAAGCGTCCCCCTCCCAAGATGGTAGATTACGTTCGGTGGTCGCGGAACTCGCGGAGGAAAAACGTCTGGAAACTGGAGCAAACGACACCGTCCGAAAGCGAATGGCCCGTTGGAGTCCGCCGTCAGCCGAGCGGACGGTGCTTCCAAAACGAGCCCCAAACGCCCCCGCTAAAAAAAACAAAAAAAAAAACAAAAAAACATGCGGTTGTGGTCGGGAGCCCTTGAAAGGGAAACGGCACAATAAAAACAGCGGTCTCACAAAATGCGTCATAACCCCTCCCGTCGCGTTCGGCAAAGAACTCTGCAACGAAACAATATTTAAAAAAACGACTATGACGACTCCGTACTACTTGCTGAGACTTTGACGAGTGCGAGATACTCCACATCATATGCCCCGTACCGTATGCGGGGACCACACCATTGTTAATCAGTCCGGTTGGGGTGACCGGTTAGGGCGTTGGGTGAAGGAGTATGCGTGCGCACCGAGAGGGGTTTGTTTTTCCTTTTGTTTTCACACTGACCACCTTCGGTGGCGTACGGTCGTATGGTCGTTGAAAAAGAGCTTTCGCACCGTCACCGTCGGGTCGTTCTTCCGCGGTCGCCGGCTCCACGCTGCGAGTACCGTGCCCGTATCGAAGGTAAAGTGGATCTTGTCGCTGAATCTCGACAAAGTCTTTTAACGATGCTTAGCGTCTTAGTGTCGGTGTGGTTATATGAGTAGACGTTTACATTACCGATGCGTGTGAAGCATTAGGCGGGCCTCTCGTTTAACGACCATGCCACGGTGAAGGTGCGAAGGAATCACCTTGAAGAGGTTGTTTCGTTGCGGTGGCAGTTTTGATTTACTACGGAGACTAGGTGTGGGCTATAAAAATGTTAAATTAATTTCAAATCCTTCAAACTATAAAACGCGATAGTTTTGTTCTTGGCCACACACTTAAAACTAGCGACCAATTGTTAGTTCAAAATATATTTTGAAGAATTCATTATAATCATTTTTTTAACAATTGCTGTAAGGTTCAAATACCCACATTAATCCACATTAACCAACATCGTCTCCTAATGAACCCGAAAACAGCTAAGAAAATTGTGCATCTGCTACCACCGACTTTAAAATACTTTAAATATTGGCCCAACCAATCATACCCATGGCTCCCATCCGTGAGCCGTGACAATTTGCGAACAAAGTCATAAAACAAACAGCCACTCCGGGAACGGTACCGGTTCGAGAGGCAATTAATTTGTTACGACTGTCGCGCCATTACAAAAGAGATCCACCACACAAAATTACACACAAAAAAAAAGAAATAATAAAACCACACAAAACTCCAACCGCCCGTTCGTTATTGTTGCCCGCGCTGTTGTTGGTCAAAAAGTTTTTCCTGCCCCTTCCTGCAGAGAACGAAGATGATAAAATTGCTCAAATGCTGGCTGGTGGTTCTGCGTGAAATGTTCGCGATCGTAAATAATACTTTTGAAGTTTGGAAGTCCCACTCGCTGGCGATAAGAAAGCCCAAAACTCCGTGGCAGAAACGTCAAGCTTTGGGGATGATTTTCATGCAAAGCAAACTTTGTATTGCAGAAATGTTACACTTACTTTCTCGTAATTCCTGTTCGATCTGACACAGGCGGAAGTGGAAGCTAATCATCGATTCGGTGCGGTTCCGATTAGCGCCGGCTTGCGTCGCACCGGAGTAGGTCGTGCGGAACTGTCAAGGGATAACGGTGCCCGGATGGCCTCCTAACACAC
Source organism: Anopheles farauti No. 4 (assembly GCA_000956215.1). NCBI lineage: Eukaryota > Metazoa > Arthropoda > Insecta > Diptera > Culicidae > Anopheles > Anopheles farauti No. 4. The sequence goes on along the minus strand of JXWZ01003025.1, from coordinate 20,401 downwards.
CGAACACTATCCGCACACGATGGTGCCTTCTGCGACAAGTGTTTGTAATTCAATCACTTGATGCTTTTGTGTTTTCTTTTTTTTTCTGTGAAGCTTATGTGACCGGGAAGCGAACAACACCGACGCGCCCGAGTCATCTTCTCCGGAAGGCGAAGGTCGGGAAGGGTAGGAATTCGATTCGGTTAGAGACCATGTTGTACGAGCTCTACAAGTGTAAATGACGCGGTGGTACAGGGGGCAGCCCTCGCCGGGAATCAGACCATGACTGAGTGCGAACGTAGGTTCCTGAACTGTGGGCCGCTGCTGACCCATGCTGCTGCCACCATGGGCCGTTACAAGAACTACGACGCAATCAAGGCGTGTGCACACGCTACAACCATCGCGCCATGGAATTTGATTGTTTTTCCATGTTTCTGTCTCGCCACCACCATCTCCGGGTTTCGCTTCTGACGGAGATGTTCCGGTCGGGAAAGTGGATGCTTCCAACGGGTGGTCCGAGACCGAGACAAGCCTTTCAGGACATACTTTCGGAAGAGAATGAGATAGAGAGAGCGAGAGAGAGAGAAAAGTGTACGGGAAAAAAGGGATCCGGAAATCGATACGGTAGCGAGACGCATCAGGCTTACTTTGGCCGATACGCGGATGCGTTGTAATTGAACATCCGCCCGATGTGTGGCCCCAATACGAGCGTTTCCATCTAATGACTTGCGCTACATTTGCATGCCACCAACGGGGTGCCAACAGCGCGCTCATATTCGTGGCGCCCGTCTGGTTCTTTACGTATCACATGCTACACGTTCTCAAACGCTTCCACGAACAGGTCTCATTTGGAGCATCCGTTACCCGCCCGATTCGATGGCTTTTTGCATGCGAAATGTTCGATCGGAATCGAATCGTCGTCGGGATCGATTTCCGCCCGGGAGTCCGCAACCCAGGAGGGACCTCACACACCGTTTTTTTGTTGTTGTCAGTATTGGATGGAACCATCCCCAGTGGAGGGTTATCATAATTATGCGAAAACCGATACCGGCACGGTTTCGGGCTCGAGCTCGTAAACCACACGCGAAAAGGGGGAGGAGGGCCACACTGAAAAAAAAACGGCCCTTAATTGGGCTCGTGCTGTGGCGGGGAAGTACGTACGAGCGCCGTGGTTTTTCGCGAAGGATAATTTACGAGCCCCCACCCCACCATCCCACCCCGTTTGAATGGTAATATTGGCTGGCCCGCTTTATTGAACCAGACGAAACATGCCGTTTCAAATACGGTGAATTATTGACCGTTTTATGTGGCGCGTTAAATATGGGCAGGAAATTCAATTTAGCACGACTTTGTGAACAAAAGCAATTTGACGCTCTACGACCTCTGGGAAGCAGGTTTTTCGTAGAGGTAGCCCAGCTCGGTGGAGATGAGAAATTAACACCGATTATCTGGAACGCCAATGCTTACCCATTATAGACTCGATGATTCAAAGAATTAAAAAAATCAACAAAACTGCATTTTTATCTCAACAGTGAGCTTTCGTTCACAATGTTCCCATCGTTTCCTATGCAAATGGGTGTCATTAAAACGCTCGGAACAGGTTTCGTGCCAAAGCTTAACCTTCCTTTTATCGAGTTATGAGGAACCGTTCAGAAACCAGTATCGATCCGTGCGCTTGGCCGTGTTGGCATCGAAAATAAGTTAAAATAAATTTGGAAGCTGCGACAAAATCATTACCGGATTAATAGGGTCGAAATAGATGAACTAATTTGAAACTTGTTCCATTCGCGAGAAGCGGGTTGGAGTGAATGCAGGATGTTTCAAACCGTGAGACATCACACCCTTTATCTGGGTGCGTTGCTCCATTTATTATCCGCGGATGTGGCTTCTTTAAGCTGATCAGAGCTTATTTTGAATTTATATATTTTTAAGTGCTTTATTGGGGAGGATTATTCAGTTCGATTCAAAAACGCTTTTCATATCTTCTTCTATGTAAATTAGTAATTTTTATGCATGATAATGACACTACCAATTTTTACTCACTTTTTAATCACGGGATCTAGTCCTCAATTCTGAAAGAAACAATGGAGAAAAGAATATTATTTTGTTGTGTTTTTTATGTTTTTTTTTCAATAAATTTCGATACTGCTTATATCAGCATGATCTTTATACATTCTTTATTTCAATTCAACATTTTCGATAGATATTGATTTTTTGATTGTGATAATAAAGAAGCATACAAATTTTAAAATTGTATTAAAATTTAAATCCAGATTTAAAATTCCTTTTTTCACCAACTTCTATTCGATAATTTTTAGATTAATGCAAAGTGTTCAACGAGCTTTTTTTGATGGAATAATTAATAACTATTTAAACAATAAATAGCTTTCGTTTATTCATGATCTGTAACTTGTGGTTACTTGGAGAAAACCAATAAATAATCAATAAACTATTCCAATAAGATGGTATCAATTATTCACACCGCTTTTCACCGCAACATCGAGGTTGCGAGGCACGATTGAAACGATTGAAACAGCCATTAAAAATATTCAAAATCATTTCAATCGTACGCTTTAATTCGTTTGCATTGTAATGAACCAATTATTAAGTTGATCGTGTTCATGCTAAGATAAGATTTCGATTGAGAGCACAACACTTTACCAACACTTCCACACGGGTGCTCTTCCACTCTCAATCGCAATCCATCGTTAATCTTAAAATCTCTATCTTCTTACATCCCAAACTCGACGAGACGAGGCGTTTTCCCTATCCGCCAACATCAACGATCGCTGCTAATCCTGACACGGAATCACACAATCGGCGATTGTGCCCACAAACAGTCACTGACCAAACAAATAAAAGCGCACGCACCGACATCAAACAGCATAATGAACGGAAAACATTCCGTCGGCCAATTCGATTGGAAGGGCTTGCTTGCTTGGTTGTAAAGCGCTATGAAAACGCGTGGCTGGAATGTGCGGTGGACGGGCTGGGCGGGAGGATTAAATTAATTTAAATATCTTCTTCACGCAGCCAATGCAAGGAGGGTCCGGCTTGTTGTTGTGGTAAACTTTGTCACAGTTGAAGAGCACAAAAAAAACTGGACTTTTCTCATCGCTTTCGCTTCTCGGTTCCAATCGAGCAAAGCTCGCCGAAGGGAAGGCAAAATATCAAAAGTCAATCAGTGCGTCCCTACCTCAAGCTAGGCTTGCTCAAATCGACCTGTCACCCGATGTACCGTGGGCACCGCGTGCGGCTAATGAAGATTGAATGACGCGACTGGCCGAGCACGAGACGATTGAGCTGCCCATCATCCGATTATTATGCTGCACGAGGTATCCGGTGCCAGTGCCTTGGGACGGGTTCATTATGCGAGCGGGCTGCTTTCGCGAGGGGGTTTGGGGAGCGCTGAGTGTCAGCGTTTCAGCGGGTTGATTATCGGTTTGTCTACCCGGCCCACCCCTCTCAGCAACAGTCGACACAAATCGTGAAGTAACAGAACCAAACGAAAAAAAAAACAAACCCCAAAAACCCGTTTATGGGCTCACGAGCACGATCGGTTTCGGTGAAAATCGCGGCAAATCGGTGCCATGACGAATTGCGCCGAGCGTTCGCCGTCCGTAGCATTCCCTCGTTTTCGGTCAGTTCGTGCTCACTGCACTTGCACTTTTGCGCTGGGGATTGCATTTAGGTGAAGAAGAACGCGGAGAAGCCCCCAAAGCACAGACCGGGCGCAAAAAAAAAACCTGTTCGTGCCGCGCTAAATCGTGCAGCGGGCTGTTCTTCTCGTTCCAGGCTAGGGATGTCCAGCAGCACGGGATGGATGGAACCACCACACAACCCATCAGATGCAATCATTAATAAATGCGTACCCCGAGCGCAACCGGTCCGCACACGGGGCGAAAGGAACCACTCGGAAAACTGGGACACCCCTCTGAAACTCTCTTCCGAGTGTCTGTTTTTACGTTCAACATAAAATGAAGATTTTGTTTACTGTTTACCTTCCCGTCCAACTCCAGCATCAAGCGCCGACGCGCCAAGTGCATCGGGGTGCATCACGCCCGGGGTTCATTTTTTTTGCACGTGTTATTTGATTTAAAAAAAAATAACTCCCGTGGAATGTGTGTCAGAGAGGCACACGACGGCGAATATTGGTGTCACTGGGGGTAGCGGCAAGAACGAGGAAGTTCATCGCGTTTTTTTTTCGTTTCCACAACGGAGAGACTCGAGAACGATAAATCGACAAGAGGGAAACTGCATCGGAAGTAGGTTCGATAACGGTTGCGATTCGCAATTGATTCGTTCGGTTCGGGTTCCGTTTTGTCCTGCCGGGCCGGTCCGATGTTTGATCGTGCAGCCAACCAGTTCTGCACCGCACGCACCGCATGTTTGGCATCCATCGTTCGGGAGGACCGTGAGCATGAGCGAAAAATAAAAAAAAAATCACCGCAGGGACTCTTGGAGCTGGAGTCGGCGGCGATGGCCTGAAAATTAGACATTTGTTTTCAACGCAGGAGGTACACGCGAACGCAAGCCTGCCACATATTTCTCGCGCTAACGACGACCAACGTGAGCACATTTCCGAGCAAAATGGGTCTACTTAATTAAGAGATGGTTTAGGGTATCGCATCTGGACTACGGAGGAGGTTTACGAGCATCTTTTATACAGATTTTTTTTTGATGACTTTTTTTGGGTAAATTATTCAAGCCGAGCTTTAAAATTATATTTTTATGACTTTCAATTCTCAAATGCTCTAATTCTTCACCAGCTTCGATGTTTTGCTTGGTTTAAGCAAATTAAAAAAATATCGTCTTTATTAGATCGTCTTTTGCAACTAACCTATTTCACAGCAATAAGATTGGTTTAGTTAGTTTTAATTTTCATTGTTTGCTAGCAAACGAGACAAAAAGTGAAAACCTTCGTTTTGTAATGTGTAATTTTGAACTCTCACAAATGGTGTAAATCAACATTTGATGTAAATTAAAATAAACTCATAATGGAGCAAAACTGGCTAGAGTGAAGCAGCATTTCTCGACATTGAGAGTAGCTATACCGGATCACAGCACTTACCAAAGATACGCTCCATCATTAAGCATCCTCAACTGAATCTCGTTTTGATTTGCTAAACAGGCTGTCGTTATTTTGAATAATGGTACAACGAGCACAGGCACAACATTCGCATTCCACCTGTTGTGAGTTCAATTTGGATGCCAGCTTGATCTTCCACTCATCGGAAGGTCGACCCGAGGTGAGCTGTCGGGTCGAATAAAGCTCGAATTTCATCCGCTTCATTAGCGGCACTCGCGTTGATCATCGTTTCGACACATCACGGTCGATTCGGTGAATGGGGATGGATTTCGGCGTTTGAAATTGTGGTTTGTCCACGAAGTGGTAATAATTGACGTTAAATCCATACCTTCAACAGCCTGCATATAGCAAACAAATTGGTACGGATATGAATACACTGTTCTTTGCTGACGACATTCGATTAATCGATCGGACATGTATGAGGCTCTTCATGTCAATAGACAAGCCTGCCAACACGTTCTTAACGCGTCTCTCCGTACTGCCTGCATTTCGGTCACGTGCTACCGTTGCCCGGCCGTGACCACCATCAGGCCACGATGACTTTCCCTTCGGTGGAGCGGAGGTGAATTTTAAAATTCACCACAGATCACTCAGCCATTCGGCCCAATTTCGGAGTATAACCGGCAGGTTGGAAGTGCGCTTTCGATTGACCGCGCACCGTCTGTATCTCATTACTGTTGCCGTGTGGCGTTGATTTGATTCGCCTCTCGCTTCTCGCATTCGCAACAGGCCTTTCCCGAGCCACGTCTCCGTATTGGAAGGTTTCTCCAGAGAAGGTGAAATAAACTGTTTCGTTTAAACAAACACATCACCCTACGAAAATTCGGCGGATATTACTCATATTTCTCCACCGGTGAACCTGTGCGCCGTAGACGTCCGGGACCTGGCAGGAAATTCATTACTACCCATTGTGCCTCCGCCGTCACCTGAGTTATGGATGGCGTCGTTTTATTCGAGGGTTTCCTCTACATTTTGTGTTTGGCCTCCATATGGAGAGTGCTGGGTTTGGGGTTTGCTGCTGAGGATGGAAAGGGAGGAAGTTCATTTGTATTACTACAGAAGCCGTCGAAACATCGAAGCATCGATCAGTTTTTGTCGATTTTGCAACTCGGTCAAGAATCCTCCCCTTATAAGTTAACTTATAAGAGACCACCCACCCCGAGGGGTAGAACCATACCCGAACTATTCAGGGTCATGGGCCAACCGGCGTATTGTTCGAAAACTGGAACAGCGATTTCTCATAAGTTGGGCTGCAAAAAGTGAACGAAAATCCCAGACCCACCACTCCAACCAAAATCAGATTCATTTGTGGTCGCGAGAGCAGGAGGAGGGAGGGTTGTGAACGATTTTCAAGCTTCCTGCCATTTTGCTCCGTTAATCGTTCGCCTCACAAACAGGCGGAAAATGATTTACAGCACTAATTTGGGACCGTTTTACCTTCGTTTTTTTTCTCTTCACTCGTTCGCGTACGTACGCGTATAGTTTGAAAATTCGAGAGTACGCGCGACATCGATTTCGATTTTCGTGGCGGCCAACACCGTCGGCTGAAGAGATCGTCCAATTTCCGCGCGTTCGAGCTGACATCCGCCTGCCCGAAGGGGCTACCCGTGGCCAGTGGTTTCCGCGGACACGGTGGACCGTGCTTGCATAAATTTTCGCCGAGCCGCTTTCTTTCGCACCGCGTCGAAACAAACACTTTCCATAGTAGGCTTTGTTTTGCTTTATGTGTTTTTTTGGCATCTGTGTGCTCCCGGTGGACCACGGTGACATCTTTATGGTAAGTGTGTGTGTATGTGTTTTTTTTTGTACCACTCCGGTGTGTAGCATGTTGCGGTGAGACGTTTTGTAGGAATTTCGGTTGGAATTGCTAATTTTATGTTGCCGTTTTTTTCGTCGTTGCTGCTTCCTTTTGTAGCAAATGATCCCCGCATAAAATCTTCATCCCGTTATCGTCCTCCAAAACGTTTACCGAACGTTCGTTTGGCAGATTGATTTCATGGCCCTGACAAGGCCTGGAATGGTACACCATAAAAAAACCCTGGAATCAGAACTCTTCCATGGCTCCATAAGGATGATAGAGCGTCGATAGCGTGCCGTGCTGTTGAGTGATTTGCTGGCTCCCGTATCCTTGTCCTGGTTTATCACACGCGGCGCACCGCCCGAAGTGAGGCGGGATAATATTTTACCAAAATATTTGAATATTCAAATGCCCAACGCGATCTCGCGATCGCGTCTCGGGGCTGCCATCGCCCACAGGGCGAAGGAAATTGAAATAAAAAAAAAACGACGAGAAACAAAACTGCTTCAGGACCCGTCCATTCGGCTATTAAACGTCCGGGTCCAGGTTAATTGGCAATCAAAATGCCATCACCGAGCGTGGCAAATTACGATAGGGCGCGAAATATGCGCCGAAAGTTCCGCAAATCGGCGCGGCTTTCGACAATGGATGGGTTGTGGAAGCTCGTAAAATCTCATCCCTTTTCTCTGTGCTTGCTGTACAAAGTGGCCATTTGAGAAGTTTGTTTTTTTAAGTAATGAAGTTTAAATGTTTTACGTCAGCTTTATCATAATCGTTATACTTTTATCATGTTAGTTGTTTTTATCAGATATGCGAGACAGAGCTTATCAATATAAAAATTCAATTTAGGGTGGTACAAATCTCGGTTGCACTTATAAAAATTGATTTTTTTCAAGCACGATATCGATCTGGTTCGGCACCATACATAAATGCCAACCATTCCGACTCAATTGTTGAACAAATCCACTCTTTGTTCTCGGTCCCGTTCGTTGGTACGTCCCGTGGAAACTTTTTTGTTCGCTTACATCATCGGACACTGGACGGTCTTAGCCGCAGCGTTTCAACATCCAGTTACCGATTCCGAGCGCACGTGGCAAAACTACTTCGAAAGGGATTTGCTGCAAGTTTTTCCGGCAAAATCCGGTATGATTCTGGCAAAATCTCAATTCGAACCTCCGTTTTCCTTACAGAAAGGATGTTGAGGGATGGGGGAAGCATTGGGAGGAAAGAGTACTAGCTTTCGACCAAATCAGAGCGCACAACAACACCGTGCACTTCTTGCAAACTGCTCGGGGCGTGTATGTTTCGGCGAGCTTGTTGTAGCGACATGAAGTTGCGTTGGCTTGTTTGGAAAACATGGTAAAAAAAAGTTGGCTATGGAGTGTATGTTTAATATTTTTTTAAAGCTGAAGAAATTGTAAACACTATATCGATTGTACCATATGTCTTAAAATCTTTCACTCTCGAAAGTTACTGCGCAAGAATTTGCCGGAAGATTAATGTTATCTGCCCATTGGAGTGCTCCAACCGGATATGGCGTTTGTCACATTGCGTGCAACCGATCCGTCCTGTGGTAATGCTTGATTACACTGACCTCACGCTAGGCCGGGTGTGATTACCGTAAAGCTCATGATTTGTGCAGAAAAAAGATTATTCGCCTTCAAGCGACTCCCATTTGCCGTCCATCCGAACTGCCATGTTCCGGTGAATTTGAGATGCTGGATACTGGAAACCCCTTCGGGGTTGCAAATATCGAATGACATCGGTTCGCTTTCTCTGTTGAGCTGATTGGACTAGCAACCCATTTCGTTCGTCTTCTGATGGGTCAGTGTCATGTGCCCTCATTTCACGGACATACACACACACACACACACACACATAAACAAATCCCTCCAGGGCAGCGACGAGTTACAAGCTGTAGAAATTCAATTACACAAAACCAATGCTCGAGGTTTATGTCTTCTTCCGGTGCAAAGGCAAAAAAAGGAGATCACCACAATTTCCAAGATGAAAAATTGTGGCCCTTTAAGGCGCACGGGTTGCACGGGCTCTCACCTTGACATCATTGTCAATGTCGGATTGGATTTATTTTTGCGCGACAGCAGCATCCCTTTCGATGTTCGAACGCTGATCGCAGGAGGGAGAAAAAGGTGGCGCAGCAAGAATTAGCACTTGGCTTGATGAATACCTTTTCCCGGTTTGCGGCTATCTGGAACGTTAATTGAATTAATAGTTCGTCGCCAGGTCGCGAGCAATTGAGTGCACTAAGCCAAGCTTCGATTAAATTTTTAGATGTATCGATAAGTTGCTGTGGGTGAAGAAGAAATTTTATGAGATTTTTTCAGACCAGTCGATGAGTTTTGAGCTCCAATTTTTTTTTGTTAATTTTAAGTGTGGTTGTACAATAATTAACTGACCGTTTTTGTACTCGGTGGATCTTAACATCTTGTATCTTGCAATATTTACTACTAAAAGGACATTAAAAAAAATCAGTAGTAAAAGAGAATTAAAAATTCAATGTGTACTTTGTAGGTCAATTAATTCAATTACAAGGAGGGTGATTTTTGTTTTGTTTCATATTCTATAAGCTGAAAAATTGCTATTAAAAAGCAGATTTTAATAGTGGGTTTTATTATTTTTTGGAATGTTTAAGTCAAAGTATATTTCTTAATACTCACACAAATGCTATATATAAGCTCAATTTTTTATAACCTTTTTTTATTTTTATATGAGATAAGATTTCACCACATAAAACGAATACAAATCCGTCAGTTGAAAGACGTTGTATGAAATTTTTCCTGTTTTTTTTTATAACTTTTCTCTCACAAAATTACACTAATCCGTCTGGTCCATATCGTCTTCTTGCCAACTAGCAATTTTATTTGCAAAGATCACTAGACTAAGCAGGAAAATTGCATGTTCCAGTGAAGGATAATTTGCCATGGCAAAAAACAAACAACTCGACCCCGTTGACGAGCCAATAACGACAGCGGTCAGTTTGCTCAAGTTCACCAAGCCTATCCGACGACTTTGTCGTTTCGTTTCGTACAAACATGGTGCAAGATGCATAGTACGGCATACCAAGCGTGCTTAGGTTGGGGAAAAATGTTTCCAAGTTTCCGCGGAGCAGGTGAAGGCGGGTCGTAAAGCATCCTACCAGCGACCGAGGCTCGGGTAATGCGTCGAGTGCGTACGTCGCACGCGTTTGCCATGATCGTTATCAGAAACAAACGACGGAAAGATGGGACAGCCAACGCTTGGTGGCATCAACGGTGTCAAACTAGCAAACACCTCTCTCTTTGTCTCCAAGATTGACCGGTCGTAATAAGTGTGGGGCCCAAATTATGACGTCTTGACGATGTTTGCTCTTTTCTTTCCACACAGTTCTGCACGCTTCATCCGTTAAATGATGAACGAATGAAGCTGCTCCACACGACTCTTCGTCGATAACTAATTAGTCCAGCGAACGGGACCGACTGCGGGCTAGAAAATTATAACAAATCATTATAAATCGTGATGGAGGCGAAGAGTGTCGTCAATTTTCTTTCTTCGCACCCGAGCCGTGCCGGCAAAGTTTTCCGTTTTCTGCTTGCTGGCAAAGTTGTTTATGAGCGTGGAAAAAAACGGTGTCTATGTTAGAACGACGTGGCTCCCGCGGAAAAATGGTCACCGGGAAAAGCCCGTCACCACGTCGGGCTGCGCGTTTTGATGGAAAATTGAGCCACCGTATTTGACATTCGCATTAACCTACGCCGGCGCGAGCCTTCTCATTTTGCTCCAAGAAACCCCTAGACATTTGTTTCTTCCCCATCCCACGTCATAAATCATGCAACTTTATGCATTGCTTCTGCCCGGGTTGCTTCCTCCCGTTACAACGCAGGGAAACGGGAGGCTGATTATTCCATATAGTATATTTTTTGTGCTTTTGCTTGACGCTGCCTGCTTTCATGGTTTGCTGTGTTGCTTCGTTGGAGGTCCTGGTGCGATGAGAGAACGTGTTGCGGGCGGCAGGAAGGCAGGCAAAAGTGTCATTTTTTACCCATTTTAACTTGCTTAGTGTGCACAACCTTGTTTAGCGCGCGGTTGCGGTTTTTCCATCCACTTTTTCATTGAACCATTCGATGGGGCTTCGACGATGGACGATGACGGTGACACGGGTATATTGTCATTTGCTGGAAAAACGGCCAACTCGATTGACAAACGTCGCAAATGTTTAGCACCGATGCGTGACCGGTTTTGTTTTTTTTGTTGTTGTTGTTTTTGCCCCATAGGGCTGAAGGGAGGAAAAACTGATTTTCGCCACACTCGCCCGTCCAGAGTTCCCCCTGTTTAAAGTCTCGTTCCGGGGGTCGAACCTCATTATGGGTACGATGCAAAACGTCAAAGTTAGTTCCTGCGGTTCCTGCTGCTCGTCCCACCGAGTGCGGTTTAGTGTGTCGCAGTGCGACCGTAACAGCGAAAGACTGTAAAGTGTAGTTACGGGTGCTGGCGTAAAGTTCATGACAGCTGGTACGTTGCTATGGGGATTCGGAAGCAGGTGAGTGCCTCCAGGGCACGGACGGAACGCTCGGTGCGCAGATATTTTGCGTTTAATAATAGCAATCGTAAATATACCTTCGCGTTTGCGGTGCCCGATCCCTTACCTCTCGTTTGGGACCTGATAATTATACGTTCTGTGGGCGTTATCGAATGCACTCTTCACATTGAACTTTACCATGACAGTTTGTCAACTACCCGTGAGTTTAGTATCGCCGATGCTTTAGCTGGTTTTTGTATCTTTTCTGTTTTGCAATGCAAACTGTTGTTTACAACAGTTAAGAAAATATGTTATTTTTATTATGCTTTTTATATGGAGCCATCTTATGCATGAGATACTTTAGAAACATTATGCTTTTGCAATCCAATTTTGCACGATAAAATCTACTCAATGAGAATTTTAAAATGTAATTTAAGAAGGTGGTCTACTTACACCTTGACTTTGAAATGGGCTGAAAACGTTTTCGAGGAAGTTTACAAGAAAATATCGATTCTACCGATCGATGAAAAGTATGAAAACGTATACAAAATAGCTATCATCTACTCAAATTAAATAAACGCATCAATTCGGTTGTCCTCTTTCTAAGTACAATACGCTCATAGGCGTGCTTATCGGTTGGAGAGAGCGAGGGCGTTTAATTGAAATCGACGATCAAACAAATCATGGTATTACGATGACACTATGCACGGACATAAGTGATGTGGTAAGTTTACCGTCCTGTACAACAACACTTGAGTGCTCTGCAACAAGTGGTGGTACGATTAAACATTACTTATTGATACCTGTCCTCGCAAGGGAGCCCGCACTCTAGCCACATCGTTCACCTTCAACACGGTGGATTCGAAACGTCTTGGCAAAGCACTTGACCGCGGTGTATACGTAATCCAACAACAACACCCTTTTTTCCTTTTATTGCTGTAAAATATGCTGCATCGTTTTTTCTGGTTTGTGTGTTTCATGTTTGCGCGCTAGTCATGGCGACCGTGAAAGGAACGTGGACAATAAAATGATATGTTTATTTATTTTTTAATCCAATATTATCGATCCGGGCCAGGATGGGCCCCGGTGACCCGTTCGAGGATTAGCGTCAACGTCGGGTTATTTTATGCGTCTGTGGCTCGTGCTTGTGGATGGAAGGACATAAATGGAGGAATAATGAGGATAAGCTCGTGGAGCGATTAATAAAGAGAACTACGAGTGTAAGCTAATGGCGGTGATGCACGCTGTTTGCGGAAGCTGTTTATCTAGCCATTTCTCGTTTGCAATTAAGTACATTATTTGTCGATGTTAGATAGCGGGATTGGGGCGGTAATGAAATCATCGTATACGACGCGGGATTAAGACTCATTTGTATTTTTATTTTGCATCAACAGCGTCCAATTATTTGTGTGGCATCGTGGCATGTTTGAAATCTTCTTGAGTTCCCACCGTAGTTATATTGCATGCATGGTACCTCTCGTGACGAAGGTCAAAAGTGGGTGCCTAACCAAAATCATGACATACTTCGCTTTGAAACTTTTCACAAACACATTATGGTAACTTAAAGCCTGCTAAAGCACTTTTAACGATACTTTTATGTTGTACTAGCAGCAGTTTGGAGACAGTCCTTAAAATTAATTCAATTTAATCCATTTCCGGAGTGTTTTGTCTCCGGGCAGTATGCTAAAGAGTGCACCAGAAGTCGCTCCACTGGTGGATGTCCAGCTTTCAAGTTTTCTTCAGCTATTCTGAAATGCTGCATTGCTTAGTGAAAACTATGCATCTACCTTTCAGCGGCATTGTATCTGGTGAGTGGTATGGATATGTTCAACCACACTATCCCCATCGGTGCCTTATCCAGGCGTTATCAGTTCGGTTGTACAGCAGCACCGGCACGGATTAAACCTATCCAGGTGTGGTTAAGCAAATTTATAAAGTGCGCTCCAATGATGTACGGGGAAGAGAATGGGATTGGCGAATGCAAGCCGGCTGTATGTCGCGAAGGGATGCACTTTAATACGAACCCTACCCAGCGCGGTGTCTGTGTGGCTAGGGTCTGTAATTTACCTGCTAAGCCGTCACCATCTGCTCCGGAAGTCTTGGAAATCCCGGGGCTCCTGGTGTGCCCGGCTTTTCGAGCAGGCTTTTCGAACGTAGTGTCGGAAAGGGTCTGGGTACTCCGGTCGGTGGGCGTTATGACCGGTGGCACACTGTGCCGCCTGTCAAACGCAAAATCCTACAGGCATCCGCACTCAGCCATGGCCTTTTGTTGGTTTGGTCAGGAGGTTGGAGCATCGCAGCGTACAACGGGCCCGTGTACACTGCATTTTACCACACAAATCTGGCATCCCGCAAGGAGGTAATCGTTGGTTTGGGTTTTATGCTGCCGTACCGTGCTTGTGACTGCTTCGGCACAAAGTGGAGCAGTGTGGAGATAAATTTGAATGGTTCCTTAAGGACTCGTTGACTTCAATGTAGCTTTCCAAGGCGTCCCGGGGATCGGGCCTCGGGACTAATCCCATCTCGTCCCAACTCTCCATATCTTCCTCCGGTATGAAACCGAAATACTGTACGCACCCGTCCCTTATACCCTGCAAGTTGCAGTTGTTTGGGAAATTTGTTTGACTTCCTGATTAGAAGGAAAGTTTCAACCGCTGTTGGTTCCACCGGCGAACGGGAAGTTCGCTCTTGGAAAATGGACAGAAATATGGAATGACTCGGCATGGTCGTACCCGCAGCACGCACCGGCAAGCAACAGCAGCACCCTTGGCGATACCATCGACGTCCACCACCCGCGTCGATAAGTCGCTGTGAAACGTGCGGACAGGAACGTGGAGCCAAGGTTGGAAAATGGGTTGGAAATGCTTAAAAACCCATGCACATTTAACGAGAGTTTTCCATCGGCCACTCGTTGTGCCACTTACGTGCAACAAACCTGCTACATTCGATGCCCGGGTGAGGTGACGGCGAAGGTCCATTATGGCTTTCCGGTTCGCGCGTCGCGCAGGAAGTGCACGAGGTTTGACAAGATCGAGAACGGGAACGGGCCTAACGATGTGGGGATGACGATCCAATTTTATTAATTTTTTTAGCGTTAGCCTTAGAGCTTGAGTGTAATATCTTATCTTTACTTTAACGTTAGCGCTACAGCTGGTCTATTTAGTTAGGATCTGGTACCGTTAGTGTGAATTGCACTCATTCTGAACTGAGTTGTTAGCGGATGCAACTGGTCAATTAGGTGCATTCATTTAAATAAATCATTTTTTATGTGGCGCATCTAAGCGCTCTCATCGTTAGGTGCAGAGCTATTTAATAGAGAATAAAAAGAATATTACTCTTGATAGGTATTAGCCACAATCTGGGCTTCAAATTCGTGGCAAATAAGAGAATTTGTTCCAAATAATAATAACGTAAATTCAATAATTTTAAAGATTTTGTTTTGTCTCTCCAGTACTAAAAAAATGTAATTAACCATAAAGCTCTTGTTGTGGGACCATGAGGAGTCATATTTAGAAGCTTAGCAATGAAAGGGATGCAAAATGGTTTGCTAGTTTTTTTTAAATTAGTTCCATAAATGATTTTTTTTTTCACAAATCCCTAATTACCAAATCCAGAACACAACAGTCGATGCATAATAAATATTCGGTTAGTTGCATTCGAGAATTTTAGATTCTAGATATATGCTTAATTTTATTTTGCATTCAACCTTTGTAAACCAAGAGAAAAAAACAAGCCCACTAAACGCTATTTAATATACTTCGAGTATTTTTCAAACTCAAATGATACAATAGATTTTACAACTATTAAATCTTAAATGTAACTTATGTGTGTCCATGCGATCAAATGTTACCATATATTAATGATAAAAAAAAATTATAGTCAACATTTTGTGTATAATTTGTTTTACATTTTGCTAGCCGTATTGCTATAATGTACCTTACTATATTCAGGTAAAGACATTCTCTAGTAAGATCCAATGAAGCAACTTTCAATTAACAGATGTGCCAACTTTCTGCTCATCTCACCAACTTCATCAACTCCACAAAACAAGATCTTCATCGCAGCAATAGGCCCACACCAGATGGGCAATGATTCGCAAAACGATTGGCATCATTTTCTGCCCGTTCCTACCCTCTTTAGTTTGCGGATGTTCGTACTGCGATAAGAGGTAGGTGTAATCGGATGTCACATTCCGTTAACACACTCTGAGGTGGTGCCGAGTACCTAATGGAGATACGGCATCAGGTCGGCTCGAATGGC
Source organism: Anopheles farauti No. 4 (assembly GCA_000956215.1). NCBI lineage: Eukaryota > Metazoa > Arthropoda > Insecta > Diptera > Culicidae > Anopheles > Anopheles farauti No. 4. The sequence goes on along the minus strand of JXWZ01003025.1, from coordinate 4,759 downwards.
CACGGACGAGGCGGAGATGACGATGAGTTTGCAAAACTGGCAGCCAGTGGCCAGTTCCTGCCCGCGCACGGTCCCAGAATGTGAACCATAGACCCATGGTCTTGGCACGTTATGATGAATGATGGACAAGAATCATTCACTCGCACCGTGGATTCCGTTAGCGCGGTAGTGATGGTGGTGTTGACGCGTTAAAAAGAGGAAAACCAAGATTTAGGGTTAAGATTAAGACCTTCGCGCCCAGCTTTCTCGTGGTGGGAGGTACGGTATCCAATCACCACCACCCTCTAGACCATCTCCTAACAAAACTGTGGCTTGCTTTGTTGCGCGTGAATAAAATGGGAAAAACTAACAGCAAACAACATGCGAACGGCGGTGCGGAATGGTAACGTATCGGAAAGGTGCGAAGCCGCCGAGGCTCGTCGTGTGGAATTTTCTTCTCCTGCGCTCGCGATGGAATACCAATCGACCAACGTCTTTCCCCTCTTTCTCTCTCGCACACCCTGAACTCAAGGTAACAGTGAAAATAAAAAAAAAATACCACCACAAGAAACGCGGAAAGCAAAACCGTTTGGTTGATTGATTGATTGATGCTTACCGATTTCTTCTAATAACATTTTACAAATACCACCCGTTCGGCTTCCCCGCTCGGCCCGACTCGAGCACACAATGGGCTCAGATGAAATGGAAGCTCGCTGATTTGAGACAAACAAATCGAAGCCGCCACAGGCCCGGGCAAGGCGGTTCCGCCGACAATGGAATATTGGGAGGTGAGATTTTGCAAATCGCGGGGGAGCGCGGGAACGCACGCGATATCGATATCGTTTGCTTGCCCCGGTGCGGGCGGCAGTGTACTATTAATTTCGCGAGTCGCAAAAAACAGCTCCCGCGGTTCCTACGGAGTCGTTTTCTCGCGAAATCAATAATATCGTCAAACAACAATCATCGACGTTTGGCATGTGTATTATATTCAATTAACTGTTAATGTTTTGTGCCGGGTTTTATTCTTTTGTTCGTGGTTTTTTTTGTTGGTGTTGCCGGCTAAGTTTTCCGGAGAAATCGGTTCTCGGCTGTTCGGTTGTTTTCTTTGCTATGCATTCTACGGGACAATGGAATAAATTTAAGTTTTTTTTTAGAAGCTTTCCGTTATTCGGTACTGCGTTAATATCATATAGCTTTTATTTTAACATTAAGTCTGTTATGCGACAGTTGTGTACGTAATTATATACATTGCTACTAAAAATTTTTATTGGTGTTTCCAGATTGTGTAAAAATCTTCTTTGTAATTTAAAATTTTCAAAAGTTTCCACACTAACCGTTGAAAGAGAAATAGACAAATAATTTGTACAAATACGAGAGCAGTTGCAATCGCATGCCTCAAAGGTGTTAGAAAGAAATCTTTCACCCACTGTTGTCACAAAAGCTTCACATCCTTACGCAGCAGACGAGTAGCCTAGGTAACCCACTTTCAAGTACCCGTATCGAATTGATGGACTCGACGGCAGAGAAAGAAACGTGACGTGCGTAATGTTGCTGTTGCTGCTGTTGGTACTGCACGCGTTCCACCGTCTATTTGCTACACCACATTCACATTCTGATTCCGGAGCAACATGGAGACATTTTATTCCTTCACATATAACTCACCGATCGTACGTTGTCTTGATTGGAGTGCAGTGAATCGGGGAAAGGTAAGAAACACACACACACACTATCCGTAAGACGCCAGTTGAAAGTTCGATTTCATGCAAATCACCCGTTTAATGCCACCCGAAACCGAGCTGGTTGGGTTCATTTTCATGGGTTTACGAAAGCGGTTAGCGTATCGGTTTAGGGTTGGAGGGTTTTCGAGAAGGCCACGGGTATCCTAGATCGGAAAGGTACGTGCTAAGTTCCAGCCGTGTGTTTTATTGTTTCTTGCAGAACAGTAGCAGAAAAAAAGCAAAATTCAAATAAACATCGGAAGCAATTTTTCTGCTTTGTTTTTCGGGAACTGTTTTTCTTTTTCGTTTTGGGAGCTTTATTTGCGAGCAGTTTTTTTTAGTGGGTTGATTGAATAAATGTTTTGGTTTGCTGAAGGCTACCCGTGATTTACGATACGCAGTGCCTGCACCCGAGCTGATATGTTCGTTAATGCAATTAGCTATTCTATTAGCTGCTTGAGAACGGTTCTGGAAGCCTATACACACGCTGTACGAAGCAAAATGTGTAGTGTCTATATCTTCGAAAACTAATTAATATCTCAAGGCGCTACAAGTTCTTGTTTGAAACGTCATATTTACTATTGCAATTTATTATAGTTTTAAAATGTTATACTTTCAAACTTCCATTAAAAAATAGTAAATGATTTCTAAACAAGTTTCTATAGTTATATGCAGTACACGTTAGTCAAAAATTCCTCTCTTAACGATAAGGATAGATTTTTTACTGATAAACCGTGAATGGCCAACGAAGCTATTGGGACTATTAGCGATATTGTGAGTGTCTGAATTAATCCAGCAAAAAACCAGCGAACATTCAGGCAGTTTGCTCAAAGGGAACGGGAGAGATTACCGTGGAAAAACAGCCAAATGAACAGAACGTGCCTTGTATGTGTATTTTATGTCATGGGTACCAGAGCCAACTATTCATCAATGAGTAAAAAATGGATGAAAATAATACAAAAATGACAAATGGTATTTATTACCAGTGCTATGACTGAGAAGGGAAGCGTTTTAATAATAAAACAGCATGTCAAACATATCATTTAATTGTGAAATCAATTTTGCCCATCAGCTCGAACCAATCGTTATGAAATTCCTCAGTTTTTCATCAACATAACATATTTTTCATTAATATACTAGTGTTGATGATTCATTTCCAGGCTGATTCTACTCACCATGCAAAACATGAAGTTCTGGAAAGATAAAAAAATAAAATGAATGTAACAAATAAATATGCAAAAAAAAAAATATATATATATATGTATTTATATAAACAAAACAGCAACCTATTAATGACAAACAATTTATATTTAAAGTGTATCGTCACTATGTTATTGTTTGCACACTATTACAAAACTTTCAATGCAATATTGAGGCAGACAGAAAGCAACAAAGTAACAAACTATGCTCCTTAACATGGGCGTGGGCAGAAAAAAGACATGACACATATCGGTGCAGACGTAGCCACGCATACAGATTGCAATTTGCATACAATTTACACCACGCTACACAGTGAGATGTGTCGCTTTTATTAATCGATAAGTCAAATGTTTATTTCTACCGTCACTTCAGTTTTTCGTTTTTTAAGCTGTTTATTATTAATACAACGTTGGAACGTGTTTTTGACAACGCGTATCACAACTCTAGACGTTCGAACTCGTACATGGTAAGAGAAAAAAAAATAAACTCAATTAAGCATCCTTGAGCGTTAAAACATTTGGTAAAAAAAGCTAAACGCTTTCCGCGTACTTTCCGCGTAGCTGTAACTGCGTAAAGGTTTCTCAATATTTTGTTTCGAAACACATCGCTTGGCGAAAGAGAAAGTGGGACGCTTTTTTGTATCAGCAAACCATATAGAAACAACGACCAAAATCGCCAACTTGCAACGTTTTTTTTTCTGAGTACGAGTAGCTAACATATGCCTCGTTTACAAAATTACACGCCGGCTACAACTTCGGCACCGTTCCGTCGTTTTCCGTTTTTGAAATAACATTTTTCTCGTAAACCGCACTCGGAATAAGATTTCACACTTCCCTGCCCGTCGTGTTCAGCGACGCGGTGCTTCCGCGTGACTTGTACGTGACTGACCGTCGCCAAGCAGTTATGTGCCCAACCTTTGCTCCCTTACGTTTTGCGTCGGTCTGGTGTGACTGTTTGCATAACCGACCTTTTGTGTTTCCCTGCTCAGGTTCAATTCTTCAAACGTCCTCTCATGCACAGCCGGAAGAACATTCCACCGTGTCGTTGACAGCTTAAGTGGTTCTGCTAGCGTCGGTTCTGAGGTGTACATTAACAGGACAGTTTGGTAAAGGCCAGAAAAATGCAAAGGCGCGCAAATGTGCGTGGCGGTTAATGAGCTGTAAATGGGTTTGTTAATTCAAAGCCTCAAGTGGGCCCAAAGCGCCCGTGTTCCCGAAGCAAGACGCGATATTTGCAAATATGGACATAAATGGGCACCGTACGGGGTTGCCAAGTTTGACGGGCGCGAACGAACGAACAACGCACGCATTCTTTATCGGGTAATTTGTTAGCCATGACCAACTAACATCGTCAAGCGTGTGTTAAAACATCGCGCTTTGACACGCCAAGCTGTGCCACGCCGTTCCCGTTGCTTCCGGTTTTGGTTCTGATGGATGAGAAACGGGAGAACCGCTCGCGTACCAAGATGATTTACATATCACCACCTTCTTCGGTAGTCTCTTTTTTTTTAATTTTCGCTGGCGGTAGGTTGTGAAGCAAACTTGAAGAGCTTGTTTTGTGTTTACGATTAACTCGATTAGGTTGTTGAGCGCCGGTGTTTGCGGTGCTTTAGTAGCACTCAACCCAGAACTGCACGGTGGAACCGTAGGTGGAGAGAGCTTGAAGTTTGGATTGCAATTATCGTTCGTTCCGGTGTGGTGCTTTGAAGGCATAACAACTGTAGAAATGAGCCCGCAAATGATTTAGGTACTTCGTTCTAATGAGGAGTACAATATGAGATGCTCATTTTTACATTAACATGGAGTGTACCACTCCATCGTCCCGTACGCAAAGCAATTAGTAGAATGGGTACAGTAAGATGT
>JXWZ01003024.1:0-35426 GCA_000956215.1 Anopheles farauti No. 4 | reverse complement strand
TACGCTGTTCGGTGCAACTGGATGCACATTCCACATTCCAGCGGCCGGAACCGTCATACCATTTCTCTCTGATCCCGTAGATCGCTCGAAGCGAGACGGAACCAGAAACGGAACCCGAATGGTATCTCTCACTGCTCACTGTGGCACGAATGCAGCCAGCTTTCGTTTTCCAGCGTGGTTGTGAATTCCTCCGCACCGATGGGAGACGATGGAGACGTTGCGATGAAGTTTGATCCAATCCAATCGCCTCGCACGATAATATTGTTGCCGTAAGATATGAGCTTATCAATGTTACGATACGTCTCGGCGGTATATTTTAATCCTCGAATGGGAATTCTTGACTTAAAAAACGCTGCATTAAAGTGCCTACTTATCGGCACAGCAAAGAAAAAACGCATTTTCAGTACATTCCACCAATGATAAAGCTGTTTTCAGCGCGGGCTTCCCCTTTTGCGTCCGTTTGGCGAGTTGAGAGAAATTTAATTAACAGCCGCACCATTGGCATCGTTAGCAAAAACACCACAAACGTGCCAATCGGCACAACAACAACAGAAAAAAAAACACTCTAAGCATGTAGTAACGAACTCGCCAAAACGATTCGGCGATTGGCGTCCAATCCGTTTGCACTTACCATCAGCCTCGTCGAAGGCATTATCGCAGCGTCCTCGGGTGCGTTATGCTCACCCAACCAAACGCTCAACGCATCGAGCGCGGCACGCTGCTGCTCGGCGCATTCCACGCCGGACTGCATTTCCATATCGTTCCCTTTCCCCTCTCCGGCCGTGGCCGTGTGGCACCACACACACACGTTCCATCGCTACAATGGAACGGGAAAAACGACTAATTGGCGCAGGTGAAAAGCACTTTTCCCTCCGGCGCGTTTTACACCACCGGTGGTAACAATAACACTGACCACCCTTTCGCGGGCACACTTGGGAGGCACACTTACAAACACACACACAGGCACACAGGCACACATGGGCCAGCAACACGCTGGGCACTCGCGCAGACACACAGACACTTTTTCAATCACACCACGGGCACCCCACATGGGGACGATGTGGGCTTGGGGTAGACGATGCACACGCGGAGATCGACGGAGAAAGGAAACGAAGCGGAAAAAGCACACAAAACCGGAAGATGTGGTGCAAGATCGTCGGGATAGGAGAGCGAGATGATGCTTAACAAAGTTCAATTTTTGTTTGTGTTTTTTGACATTTTAGTAAATATATATTTTTTTTAAACGACCTAATGCTTCGAAGAGTTTGACTTACTTTCAATTATTTCTCAATCCAATATCTTGGGTCCTGCAACGGTTAGGATCTAGTCCAAGCTAGTCCTACATAACGTTATAGATGCAAATATCCAAAGTGTCAAAAATGACAAAAATCTGTTAGTATTTACCCTCGAAGTCTACGGTTTAGTACTCTGGATTAAGGGAAAACAGTGGGACATTAAGTCATGAACGATTACAAACATTTGCTTATCTCACTTTCTAGAAAACAGGATGAAAAATGACAGTTGACACATAAACTCGCACACACTACATCACCGATGGGGTTGGCTCGTAAAGTGCCTATTACTGCTTCATTCTGTGGACCGCCTTTTCGTCATTCCCTACCGAAATGGTGCACGCACTTCGCCCAAACGCGGGAACAAATCACACAAACAAACGCGACGCACGAAAACGAATCAAAACCAAGGAAACAACGGACCACCATAACGTAACGATTTGTCCACCGAACTACCCGACCCACTCCCCCGTAAATGGGAAGTCCCTTTTAATTGCTGGATGTGTGCGGTAATCGGGCTCTACCGAGATACACTCTCCTTCCTTCCTGTTTGCCAGGGCACACACACACACACACACACACACACACACACACACACTACTCGCGCAAAGCGTGCCTTGGATCAGTTTTGTCAATTTTGTGTTTTGCTTCTTTTTTTTATGTGGCGTTTTGCACGGACCAGCTGCTCAACTTTCTTCGATTTTCACTGCGGCACCACACCACACCAAACGAAACCAACCAGCACGCATTCCACCGCGTTGTTGCAGCGCGCCTGGCATGGGGCAGATACAGTGGAGTGGAATACGTTTGTCGTGTTGTTGTTTTTTTTTTATTCTCTGTTGTCACCGGATTTTGCCTTTTATTTCGGTTGAGGTTTTGTTTTCTGTCTTCTTCGTCGCTTTTAAAGCGGAAGTGGGTGCTTCCGTTTTTTCGTCCACGCACTCACCCAGGTATCAAGAACCAGCCAACGTCAACGAGCCCACGGTGTGCAAGCGTGCAGGCAGAAGAAGCGAAACCCCTCTTCCCACGTACGACGTACGAAATACTTAAACGACCGCTGGCGAAGGAAAAACGCGTGCCGAACGAAAAACGGACACAGAGACGGACGGACCGGACCTCTGCGCGCACGGGCTGTGTTGCGTACACTGATCACGAGCGTTCGCACAAACCGTACCGCCACAACCACCGGGGGCATGTGGGAGCACCCGATCTCGGGTGGGGGATGCCTGATCAGCCGTTCAGCATGGAGTGAGTGTGTGAGAGAGAGAGAGAGAGCGAGAAACGCGATCGCAAGCTCCACGAGCTGAGCTGCGCTGTGTCGGTGAACGTTGGTTTCTTGGGTGGCTCCAGTGAGTCGAAAGGAAGGTGGACGCGATTGCTGTCTCGGTCTGTACGCAAAAGCCCCATTTGGCTCGCGGTGTGTGACGATAGGCGATAGACGAAGTGGCCCGAAGTGGTGGCATATGTACCGAGGGTGAGCTGACGATAGGGAAGGTTCGTCGAAAAGTGCAACAAATTGAATTCAAAGCAGATCATGGATTGTTAAAGTTGTATATACATTAGAACACTTGAACTCTGTTGATAGATCTATTGAGATGCAGGCCACGGCCTATTAATCCAAACATATCAAAAAACATGTTTATAAAGTATCAACAAACGTCACATTATATCATGAACAAGATCCGGTATAATTTATAGTATTAAAAGCAAGGTTACTAAGCATGCCACTGTAAACGTGGGTTCATTCCATCGGTAAGCTTCGCGATTGAACCCCATTTACTTGATAATTTACAATACAGTTTAGAAATTCATCCGACGCTAACTCGTGGCAACTTTTCATTTCACCCCTCAATATCATCAGCTGAGCGCATGATACCGACTCACTATTCCGTCAGTGTCCTACGGTACGCAGACATATCCATGCGATCCCTGGTGGGTGTTCGATGAGCCAACGAGCGAACGCGAACCCGTCTACTCCGTACACTCCGATCGATGGTAGAAACTCTCTTCACTGTGAGCTTCCCGTGTTGAGAATCCTTCTCTCGTAGAAAAGTTCATCTCCACGAGTACGCTCTCGGGCATCGATGAACGCGAGAGATGCAAATGATGGCAAAATCCCAACCACAACAACGATCGACTAGAGACAACACCCGTCGTTGAAGAGGATGCTGTAGGCTTGGTGGGAGCCACTGGTCGACTCTTCCATTTGCCGAGAGCCCGATAGCTGCCCCGGACCCGAAGAGCCATCGAGTGGAGTCTCTTAAGCGATGTAGGCAAATAAAGTGCACGGGAAATATTTACCTTGCCGTGTGGTTCGCTGCATAAAAGCAACATTGTAGCTGCCGTGTGTCGTTCGATAGAGACAAAAACCCATCATGTGCACTTTAAAATGCGCAAAAAGGACAGAGATGAGTTGAAGGATAGGATGAACGTTCTTCTGGAGTACATGGAGCGCGCACATCTATGGGTTATAAACTCCTAATAGCAATAATCACGATTAGTATAACTACTAGCCGGTGGTATAGTGATCCCACATTTTAGCGGCATCCGAAAGGTGTCGATCCTTTGTGTTGCACTGGCAATGCTCCAGTGCAAATAACACCTTCGCAACAAACCACATCCATCACCTTGCCGCGGCCGCCAATCACGGGGCTAAGCAAATAGTGGATATACTCTCCGCACTGAGAGACTAATCTCCGGCACTGCAACTGCCCACGAATAAGTGCAGGTTTGCAACAAAGTTGCACCGGCAACCATTTGTACATAATAGCGAACCCGGCCACGATGGTTCGATCATTCTTTCGGCGAACAACGCCCGGACGGAGACGGGAAGTGATAAATACGGTGCCGTGAGAAGAATGCCGATGTGCATTAGGAAAGAACCTGCGGTTTATTACTTTGCTCCTAGACTGTTGTGTCTGTTCGAGCGGTTGAACGTTGCTAAATCGTGCTAATTGTTTGAACTATAAGGATCTTAACACTCGCCTTAAACGCACCGTAGCACTGGATACTGTTATAAAACTGTACTAAAGTGTTATACAACGAAAATTACAAACTCACAGGTTTAATTTAGAAGAACATTTTAGTAACTTGTAGATAGTTTGGTAGTTCTACTTACTGAGAATTTGGTTGTCCAAGTTCTGATGCAACTTCTGATGATATTTTGTAATCTTGAACTGATAAATTGGATCCTATATTTAGTTCCCATTTTTGAGCGCACTGTTTTTTTTGTGTGTTAGTAGGTTTCAGGACTAACGACCAAAAGCATGTTTAACCTGTTGCCCTCAATTCCTATCGCACAGTGCATTTTCATCACACTCGATATAACTCAATTCGAGGCAGAATGCGCTGGCTGAATTTGAGAACGTACTTATTAATCAAATTATGGGCGATAAAATTGTTTATTGCTTGCTGAAGTTCTCAAGTCAAGTAAAGTTCGGCCACCAGGTAGCCACGTTCGGTATAACAGTTTTCATTCCGCTCACGATCAACATCGACTGCTAATGACCAGAATGCTATCCCGGGGTGGGTCATTTTTTTTTACGACCGCTAGACCGCCACCCGATCCACCTGGTTTCCTTTTCGACATTCACTTCGCGATGTGTTGCGTGCGCACGGCCAGAAGGGACAGTTATTGTTGCAAATGAGTCGCGTAACGAATTGTTCCACTGTGCCCCACACAGCCAGTCTTCGCACAGGTGTGGACACGGATGTGTGAATCGCCGGTGGGGCGGTAGTGCCGGGCGGAGGCGATAGATTTCAGCTGGAACCTACGGCGTGAAGTCCAATCTACTCATTAACCGTTAACAATGAATGCATCCGTCCGCCAAAATGTCGCCTACCGTGTCCTAACTGTGTTTGTTTTTTCATCTCTTTTGTTTTCCTTTTCCTTTTCTTTTTGCTTTGTTGCTCACGCGGATTCAACCGCACACCGCACATCTCTCGAGCGAAGATGTCAAGGTCAGCGGACATCACTTCACTCGGGAAACGGAGAAGGAACGGAGAAGCCGGTTTTCCTTGACGCTATGGAAATTGATGCCCCCTTGGTGAGCAATCCCATCGGCAGCAGCGAAAGTCCAGCGTCCACATGATCCAGCGCTGATGCTGGTGCTGCTGCTGCTGATGATCTAACACCAAACCCGGCCAACTGTGTAGAATGTGTAGAATGTGAACGCGGGCACGCTCCTAAATGCACGTATCCGTTAGCCGTCGCGCTAGTGACCATTACGTTCGCACCATTCCCTTGATATTTCAATCACGAGCCGTACCGTGCCGGGGGGTTGAGCCGTGCAAACGTGTGTCCGCTGATGCGCCGGTACGGTTTCAGCTAGGATTGTCCTTTAGGAAGACGCTTAAACTCGTTGTGCTTCAGCTGGATGAACCCCCGGGGCAGCTTCACACTGAAGATACATACATCAGTATGGATGATTTGTGCGTAGTTTGCAATCCCGAAACTGTTTGCGATCCTACGGTACCAAAACATCATTCACTGATGATTGATCACCCCGTGCGAAGATTCGGCTAAAATCTGCATTCGTCAGCTAGACATAAATCGAAATGAGTCAGTGTGTAATAACTAGACCGCACAGAAACGTCATGATGAATCGATTGTAGAAAGCGAGCTAATTCATATGTACGCACCAAAATCATATCCCACAAAAATAACACATGTTCTTCAGATTCCTGCTGCTTTTCGGTACAGAAAATCGATGTAAATTAGTTCCATAGTTAAACAACTTACCTTACGCGACCACCGAGCTCGAAACCTCATCGCGTGAAGGGGAATAAATTAGGCTTGGGAAAGACATCAGTTTTTTTTTCGATGCGATTTCGATCGTTACAACAGCACCGAAAAACACACCATCTCCATACCGCTGACAGCATTCGATCAAGGAAATATGCATTCGATTAAAAAGTACACACAGGCAGAACACAACGCCATAAACATGCGCATTAGAATGCTATTTTCCGTGCGCTTCCTGGTCAAGAACATCGACAAGTCGTCGAAGGTGCGGCCACCAGCTTGGACTTGCGTGATGGATTGTTACAAAACAGAAGAAAAAAAAACGGTTCCAGAACATGAACTCGGTGACGCTTGACGGTGACGGTGACGCGGCAATAAAAGAAACCGTCTCCAAGCGCAATTAAAAGTGGATCCATCAGAATATGGGCGCCCAGTTCCTGTCATTCTCTGCTTTTAGTAACCATTCACGATTAACGGGTGTCGAATCTGGCTGCTTCATGTGCGCCAGTGTCAAGCGACGCCTACTAAAGATCGTTTGACACTTCGTTTGTTGGTGTCGAAGTCCTTCACTCGAGGTCATCAAATCTATCTCCACTGCGCTAACACAACTTTTTTTCTATCAGACCCACTGGATGCTTCGACAACATAACCTCTAACGTGTACGCCATTCATAATTAACTACGTAAGATTGTTTTTTTTTTGGTCCGTATGTTTAATTTCATGTTTTTGACAATCAAGTCGTCATTCGGCTTTGCAGTAGTAGCCCCAGCTGTGGGTCATAAAACACACTACCATCGTTTATTGGGTCGAGATAAAAAAAAAAAACCGTTCGCCTTTCTAAGATCCGACACGATGCGGGGTGAAGCTGGGTGGGACCTTCCCGTCTTACCTCCTTCCATCCCTTGACCACTCCCACCCACACACGCACACAAAGGAGTAGTTAAACTCATTTATCTTGTTGTGGCGTTCTGTTCGGAAGGTTTTTCAGCGATTTTGCCATTTGTTTTAACATTTCCTTCATTAACCGTTCTGTTTTGTTTCTCGTGGCGGTTCTGTTGATTTTTATGTCTCGTTTGCCACACTCGGTGATACCTGTTATAGGTTTATTAAAAGTTTCATTTCTTCTTCGCGTCCTCTTGGGTCCGCTAGTCTTTTTGGGAGTTTCTTGAAAGGGAAAATAAAACAGCACGGGCCAAAGCAAACAAACAAACAAAAGCCACACAAAAAAATGCGCCAAGGTTGTGTTTTCATATATTGCGCTGACACGCGCCGTGCCGCTCGCCCGTACGGAAAGGGATCAAAATTAGTCGAAATGCGGTGCAATATTTTGTGAAGGCTGAGGCTGCGCAATTTTTGCGTCTGTTTCGCGGGTGGTTTTTGCCCTAATTTACTTGCGTGCTTGTATGGCCTTACCGTACCCCAGCGGACTGTTACAGACACGATCAATTAGTCAATGTCGACCGGAGTCCGCAAAAAAAAAGGAACAAAACAAGGAAGTGGCGATACGAAAAACGATTGTTTCGGTTATGATCGCAATATAGGGTGACCGAACCTTGGAAGGTATTACAGTACGAATGATACCGAGGTTGTTCTTCATCGATCATAAATGAAGGTAATATTTTACTGTTTTTTTTTTCAAGTAATCCTAGCACTTCCAAATTTAAATTTCAAACATGAAACAATTAAAGGGAAAATACATAATTTAAAAAGAGGGCATAATGCTTATGGTAAGCGCCCCCGTCCATCCCCACAGCCGCAGCGAAAGTAAAGCCGTGTGACGTAAAAAGGTACGCTTGGTGGCAGAACGCAGTTTCTTTACGACACAATCGAATATACTAATCAGCTCTCACCTAACAAGCGCTTTTATCGCACAATATCAAAACTCAAAAAAAAAAATGTGTCCGGTGCGTAACACACGCGGCACGGACTGAAATTGAAAGCCGTTGTTGTTTCTTCTTTCCCATTCGTTCATCTCGCACGGCGCGTTAATTACCGGTTCGGCAGACCATTTCCATTTGATTGATGGGGTGGTGGAGGTTGTGGTGGTGCTGCAGCAGCCGTAGTTGCTCTTAAGCAGGCCGGAAACGGGCAGTTTTCAATCAGTGCGAGAAGTTGAGGGACTTTTGAGTGATAATGTTTTCCACTTTTGAGCACAGTGGATGTAATACGGTTACGATAATATGTACTTGGAAAGAAAGCATATTTTCTATAACAGTTTTTTTTTTAAAAGATGTGTTGCTATAGCTGCTGCAAATATAAAGTTTCTTCATAAACTGTCATTTTCTCATTATCTATTTTCTTCTACCAATCTTAAAATACTTCAAACACTGCACGATCAACACACTTCAAAGCACCTACCGCTCCTATTTTATTTACATTTTTTGAAAATATCCGCTGCGGAATGCGATCACTTTCGGGGGGGAGGGATCGCAATTATCGCCCGTACGTATTAATTTATGATAACCGCATGATGTGGGACCATCCGCCTGCTCTCGCCTATCCGTCTATAATTGCCCACCGCCCTCTCGCGCCGAGAAAAAAAAGTCTACCGGTGTGTCCGAATGGAAAACGCAACGAACGATGAAAACGGTTTCGGTGGACGAATTGTTTTGGCGGTGAGCGATCATCGATTCGACCGGTTCCCATGAGCGTGCGGCGCGCGGTTCCGCGATGCGTAGCGCAACTCAATCCATGCCGTACTAATGAGCTTGATCGTCTGAAGGTGGTCACAGGTGGCAGGGGAATAGGCAACAAATAGTTGGAAAATGTTTTTTTTTTCTCTCCTAGCTTCACTGACGCTACGGAAACAAAGAAAAGAAGGGCACTCGATCGAATTGAATCGGCAGAGATCGTGATCACCCTGGTTGCGTTCGTTATCTAATAGCTACGCCAGCTTTTTTACTTCTTCTTTTTTTTTTCTTTGGCGGCCTTAGTTGCGGTCCCGTATGGTGGAAATTCATTTCGGTACTGTCCATCAACAATCAGATTTTTGTCTACCTCTCCTCTCCCTGCTCCATCCCAATCGGAGATCTATTGCCAAACCAATAAGGGTGACCCATCGTAACCACACGCGGACGCTGCGGATTGGGCGATGAAGAGGAAGAAAAGAAACATCATCACGAGAGGAACTCTCAAGAGGCCGGTGGTGGCTGGAATGTTTGAATGGAAATGGACGGCATTCGCTAAGAAGCCGATCGGATCATAATCTGCCGGCTGTTATCTAACGCACTCGGTTTGTGACAATCCACTGTGCGGCAGTGTGATGAAGTTATTACAGGTTTGCGATCCAACAAGAAACCAAACAGAGTGTGTCCCTTGGCTATGATTTCGTCACCTGCACCGGCGTACTTATGCATCGAAATTGAATAAACGAGGAGAAATCAAGCATTTTTTAAATTAACCATCCAATTTAGTGCCCTCGGACGAGAGCGCTCCACTGGGCCAATATTCCCGCGCCACCCGAAATGGGCGATGAACGCATTATTCAACAATTTCGTACGCGTACGCGTACGCACAAAGCGCCTCGCACGACGCAGGTGGTGCTAAAAGTCAATTAGACAATTTACACCTGTCCGCCCGAAGAACCGCAACGTCAACCGGGTAAAATGAGAATTAACCTCACTCTTTACCATCATGGCCACCTTTGGATGGGTGTCGTTTTTGTTGTGCTTCCTTTTTTTTGTTGCTTCTGTGTCGCTGTGGGCAATTGATTAGCGGCAGGTAGCAGTTTTAGCAGCAGCAGCAGCAACGTCTAATCGCCGCCGTGCGAAAGTGGTGGTAAATTTTGCTACTAAAGCTTTACTCAAACAGCTCCCGGGTAGTGTTGTGGCGCTCGTGCCAGAAGGTCGATTAATTTCGGTAGCTGCGGGACTGTGAGGTGAGATTTAGCCAACGCCATGGGGCGACGCTAAAAAAGGTTTATTTTTTCGTCGCCCGGTGGGGTGCGCCTTGGTTTTTCGGACGAACGCGATCAAGATAATTTTATGTTCGCAGGTCGTTTTAGACGTAGCTGCGGGGTATTTCCCGGAGGGAAAAAGGATCCGGTGTGCGTGTGGCTATGTTTTTAACTATTGGGTGAGCAATTAAGTGTTCAGCAGATGGTTAGTTGTTGCGCAGAAGCTATCTGCATAGGATGCCTTCAAGAGATCGAATAGACATAAACGTTCTGCCAATTTTTGTGTATGATCTTGAGTGGTTAAGAAACCGACGAACGCAGTAACCTTGGACAATACACGTCATAAAATTGGCGTAGTGTAGTGAATAATCGCGTGGAAGACAAATGCAAAGTGGAAGCAAAATGTCGTGCTAGCAATTTAATTATTCTTATTATTAAGTTAACAGTTTATAGTTCTTATCATCACAAGCAAGCATCTAAAATTAGTGCATATTAAAAGCTATTCATACATGCGATTGTAATAGATTTGAAAATAGGTACCTAAACTGTATTGCAACTCAACTGATCACCTTATCTACCTTCTAAAACTTTTACTAAATCAACCCGAAACGCTGCAACTGCGAAATCGCCCCGTTAAGCCTCCGAGGGAAGGTTATTCCTTCGGGCAACAAACACGTAAATGTTCTCGGGCGCAGTCACACCTATCATCAACATAATCACTTTCATGCAGTGGGCAGAAGCACAGATAAAAACACAAACATCCCCACGTGTGATCTTGTCTTATTGGATGTAAAACATTCGTGTTACGTTTTTATTCAACCCCTATCTTCTCATCCAACATAGGCTTCATTTGAAGCGAACAAAAGGGCTACCACGAACGAAACAATTATGCGATTTTGATTCGGGACGTGATTTCTGCTCTGCCACCAACGGGGCAACAGATTAAAAAGCGATCACTTTCAATGCCGACAGGCCGCCACGGTCGTGGATGAAGGCGTGCGGTGGCGCACATTTCTCGCCGTGTGGCGGCTCACTTTCGACGCACTGACAACATAAATCGGACACATGTTCCGCCCGCCCATTTAAATTGGAAAGATTGAAATATTAAAGTCGCGTATGCAATCATGTGCTGCTGCTGTTATGCGAAGCGATGCAAAGCGACTTCTCGGAAGTCGATGTATCCCACGGGGACATTGTGCGAATTGTTACCGATTCATTCAGCCCAACCTCAAAAGCGCGAATGAAACGCATGCACGTCCCGAATGAGGCGTGCCAGCATGGTAGTGCCTTATGTGTCCTTGCTCCAGTTCCAACACACACACCGTCGTCCGCAAACGAGGCCGCATATCGTGCCGGTGTCCAGACCCAGCAACGCCCGTGTACACTACGCAACGGGATTAATTTATCGGTGTAAAATTGTTTTGCGATACAGCGCAGCCCACTTTCACCGGGCCGGCGGTGGTGCGCGTTCTGAATGGGACCGTGGGTACAACGTGTCTGGAAATTGGACAGGAATCAGTTGCGTAATTTGACACGCGGTGGCCAACGCCCGCAACACCCCCGCTGTTCCACCATCAACCCCCTTCGCTGTGTCTTTATTCGGGAACCTCCACACTGCTTCCTTTGGCTTCTCGATGTTTTCATTTCGATCCTTTTCGTACTTCCCAACTGGAGAGGGCTTGTTGAAGGTAGAATTACACTATCCGTACGCTCATGCGTGTTGCTAACTGCGAAGTAGAAGTGGCTAGAAGATAATCGAATTCGTAGATCCTTGAAGAAAATCGATCTAGATTGCATGGCAACAGCAGCACTACTTGGCGCAGCACACGGCATACGAGGTAAGAAACCCTTAGGGCGATATGGTGCAACATTAAATCACATGAAATATAGTTAAATATAAAGCACGTTAACTCTTTTTGATTGATTATTTATTTGTTCGCAGCTGAAGTTGTTTCAGCTCTTTTAGTATGTTGTTTTATTATTTTCAATTTATTTATTCGACGACGATTTGTTTTTTTATTGTAATGTTTTATTTCTGTATATTTGGTAAAATCCTCATTCTTTGATTTTAATATTTAATTTTATGGTATCTCTTGTTTTTGCATGTTACTGATTTGATTTGTAGCAAATTTCAATTACCTCACATTGACCCAATTATTTCTTTATTTTTAATGGCCAGAGAATGGATTTAGTTTTTTATTTAAAAAATAATAAAAATACTTGAATGAACAAATATGTTTTTAAAAACATTTGACGGGTTTATCAATCGGCATCAGAACGAAAACGCCGCAGCGGCTTGCGCAGTACGTTAGCAGTAACTTGCTACACATTAAGCACGTGGACAAAGCGGTATGCCTGTTTTCCGATCGAGCCAGCTAGATAAAGGCTGCTGCAGCACTATGCGATAAATCAACCGACTTCCCATAAATTTCATCTCACGCGTTTGTTTGTTTTTCGTTTTACACCATTATCCATCCACCATCCATCAATCCACCCGCGCACTGCACGGGTTAATTATCTGGCGGCATCTGCGGCCTGGTTCGCAATTTCTGCACGCCACCCGTAGACTGACCGACTGACAGTGACCTCATAAATCACGCGCTCCAGAGCCGAACAGGCGCCCCGTTCGGCTGAAGGACGTGTAGTAAAAATGGACCAAATTGGCCAAATCTAAACTCGCATCGAAACCACACGCTGGAGCAAGTGAGGGTGCAATTAACGTAATCCCTCTGGGGCCAAACCCAATTTCACCCATTTCCATGGCCCGGATCGGTATAATTTGATTACATATGAAGCTATCAAACACACTCGGGCGGACGTAAGCGTTGTAATTTTCCGCCTCGTTTTCAGAGGTGTTTTTTAGATGTTGTTTGGTAGAGAGACCGATCAATCGATCAGGTCTAATGAACGATGCTTCAATATTGGCAACGATGATCCAACCGTGATCGGGGCTAATTGATTAACGCGCTCCAAACGAGAGCACCCTTCAACCGTGTTCGGGCGAGAGAAGTGAAGTAACAGGTATAACTGCGTCGCATCACTCCTCTATGGTACTTGCCTTGCTTGCCTCTTGGTAGGCTTAGTAGGCCTAGTTTTCCGAAGGCATCACTTTGCAGCACACGCACTAACTCACTACAAAAAAAAAGAGAACCATACCAATCGTGTAGCAAACGTTCAGGTGTTTTTGTGTGATCGGCCTCCGCATACGGACACGCACGAACGCAAAGAACGCCACGCCCCGCAGTTACCCTTCACTTGGAACGGAAAAAGGACCGGGTAGACCGGGCGCACCCCGTCACCACACCAAAACATTCGTCTCGTCTCGAACACACTTTATTTTTTGCCTTCGTTCAGGCCTCCCCGATGGGATTAAGATCTGTAAAAACAGCAGCAAAAATGGGGCACCTGCGCCACCTGGTACGCACGCCCGTACGCAC
Source organism: Anopheles farauti No. 4 (assembly GCA_000956215.1). NCBI lineage: Eukaryota > Metazoa > Arthropoda > Insecta > Diptera > Culicidae > Anopheles > Anopheles farauti No. 4. The sequence continues at coordinate 22,058 of JXWZ01003024.1, read as the reverse complement.
GCTCCAAAAAGCGATCGAAAATGGCAATCGATTTGAGATCTAATGAAAACATAAATCAAAACCAACCCCCAAACGCGGGTGCACCTCGGAAGGGGAGAGAAGGAGAGAAAGAAGGGAGGAATCAGTGTCACCCGAATGGCTAATGAGGGGCCGGGTAACGATCTTTTGGTGGTAGCGAAGTTGATCAGATTTGCGAGTAGTAGCGCTAGTAGTTGCAGCAGGCACCAGTTACTTTCACGTGCCGTGTGGCACATGTCGTGAGGTGGGTGCATTTTACTGATTTATTGATTTGTACGTTCAACGACGGATTTATACGATTTGAAACATTTTTGTTTCAGTAGATTCTATGATGCAGAACTATGTTCTGTACTAGTTTGCGTGTATTTATTGCATACGTTTTTTGTTTGTTTTTCGAATAGATGATGATTCAAATGCTATTAGGTGAATTCCTATGTGTGAAGTGCTAGTGCTTAATAAACTTGGTTTAAAATAATATTTTTTTTATTAATGGTTGAAAATACCCAAATTTCTAATCGGTTAGTTGCTTCAGAATAGTGAAGTAGCTGTAGGACGCGCGTAAAATCTGAAAGATACATAAAGCATACAGTTCCATACATATAAAAATGTAAAATTATTTAAGCAATTGAATTCTACATTCAGTTGAAATCAATACTTTAGACTAATTCGAGACCTCGTATTTCTTTCAGAAGCGCTCTCATTACATTGTGAGTCAATATAGTCGCCACTTACTCGCCATACTTACCGCCAGGAACGTGTCCAACGACATGGAGATGAAGAACGCATGCATCTTCAACGGTCTGTTGCTGTACAATATGAATATCTGGAGCATTCGGTTCGTGCCACGATCGTATCGATACCAGTCGCTATTGTACGCCGCCATCGAAAGCTGCTCAGCCTGCAAACGAACGATCAAAGCCAGTAGTACGAGCAGTTCCACAGCACAATGCCATACTCACGCAAGCATATATCTCGTTCGCGTGCCAATAGTAGAGGAAAAGGATCGTCGTCATCGTCGCGATGTAGCAGATGTCTATGAACACTTGCACCCCGGAAGTGGTCATCGACGCCTCGAACAGCAGAGCGCACAGTAGCACGGAAAACACGACAAAGTCCAGAAAGACGGCGGCCCTTGTCAGCTGTTCGAGCTCGCGAGTGAACGTCACAAAGCTCGACTGTCGCTTGATGCAGTCGATGATAAGCGCGCGTCGTTCGTCATTGTTCACCTGATCGATCGAGTTGCCGTCTTTTGTCGGTGCTTCCACGTGGTACCGATCGATAAAGGATAGGCGATGATTCAGCACGCAACATTCGGTGCGACCGTAGATCATTAGCGTTACCATGAACATATGCCAGGACGGAACGATCAACTGCCCGACGTACATGATGTACAGCTGTATGAAGTAGATCTCAAAGAAATGATTATCCTTCGCATCCATCGCGGGATACCAGGAGCGCAGAATTGGTGCGGGATGCTGTTGCGCGTGTGTTGAGTTTGATTCAGCAACCATTTCACCACTTCCAGCGCCTGCTCCGTACATGAAGTACTGAACCAGGGAGTACACGCACATCGTGTTGGCCGTCACAAGCGCACAGCTCCAAAACGCCACGGCAAGTCGCTTAAGATATCGTACGTTTTCATTCACTATCTGCTGTTCATCGCTCCAACCGTCCTTCCGAATGCGCTCGATACCTTCGTGGGCTACTTGGATGATGCTGTTGAAGCCTGTTAAATAAATCGATTTGAAATCCTAACCTCGAAAATGCTGCATCGCTAATACTCACGTGTCCGATGAAAGTAGTAGAAGATGATCCGAAAGATGGTGGTCGTAAATAGCAGCGTGGTGGCCGCATTTGCCGTCATGTCCGATACCGAACCCCACACCTGCCACAGATCGACGTACTGCGTGCAGTTGAAAAGCACCATCGACACGGTGAAAACGACCCCACGGAAGCAGTGCAGCTTCTTGTACGACTGCGTCCGACCTAGCAGCAGCCCGTAGTACCGTAAACCGAGCAGTGTACGTTTAAGTAGCGAATTTTCAAACACCTCATCCGGCAGGATCCACTCATCCTTTAGCTCCATCATTCTGGTTCAGTCAAAACACCCCGGTTAACTCGAATGCACAATGAGCGGGAGGCTTTATAAAGCAATGGAGGTTTCCCGATGGTCCGTTTGTTTTCGGTACGCCTAATTACCGTGATAATTGTGTGGCTTAATTGCGTCCGCACCGGTGCTTAGTCAATTATCATTTTCTCTCAGCAACCTTTGCGCTCGTGCACAAGACAAGGGGGAAAAGATGAATAATGTATGTAAGAAAGATGGCAGATGGTCTGGTCTGCTGATGAAAGGAACTTGTTTGTTTGTATTAAACTGTAGGAAGGTCAAGCGCATGAAACTCCTTTCTTCTAAGCACATAATACTACAGGAAAACAGAAACACATCAACCGGTTTTTCAGTGTTGTTCGTTTAGCGCAGAAGTGGTCCAGATGTGAAAAAAGAACGGCAAGAGGTATTCTTTATTTCGGAAAATGCGACAGATTTTTTTCATGTAGCAGCATGCCATGAAGAAAGAGGAGTACTTAAAAAAACGGTTGAATAATTGCATTTTATTATTTGCAAGTAACGCCTTCGAGCAATTTTTTTAACGTAATTATTTGTATCTAAAATAAAAAAATATCTCAACAAAAATGTCAAAGTACTGATGAGTTTTACATAAATAAAGCTAACAGCTAAGCGCGCGATGTTGCGCTCGAACGGAACATGCTAGCGCGTTTAGTCTTTCGATTTCTTTTTCTTTTCCTCATCTTTCGTCTCTCCCTCCTTGGGCTTCTTGTCCTTCTTATCCTTCTCGTTCGCACAGTCCTCCTCATCCGGGCACTGGACGTCGATCAGCACCTTGCCGGTGCACTGTTTCTGCTGGATAAACTCTATCGCTTGCTGAACTTTGGACAGTGGGAAAACTTTGCTTATATGGCCCGCAATCATGCCCTCCGAGCGCATCTCGATCGTGTCCGCGATCATCTGCCGGTACGTATCGACATCCGGGTACTCGTAGAGATCGAAGTGGCGCACGTTTTGGAGCAGCTTCGCTTTACCCTCCACATCGGCGGGTTTTTCATCTTTCTCCTTCTGCTTGGGTCGCTGGTATTCGGGCACTTCGGTGGCGAATTTCGAAGCGTCAAAGAAAGGATCGACGGAAATGAGCTGACCGTTCGTTGGATCGACACTGTTGGAGGATGAGGGTGAGAAACAGGTTTTAGTTTAGGAACACACATCACCACACTACCGGGCGCACAACTTACAAATCAGCCAACAGATGCAGCAACCCCTTGCCGACCGCATCGTACGCCAACTTTGCCTTTTTATCACCCATTGCGTCCTGCACGTTCTTGTACAGCTTGCTGAAGTTGTTCTTCGTCATGCTGACCACCTTGTGCGCACCCTTGCTGCGTACCAAATCCGAGCTGCTCTCCGTGTCGCACACCGCAATCACTTTCGCTTTGTACACACTGACGGCCAGATCGATGGCTGCCAGCCCCATACCCGCCGGACCGGCAGTAATAAGTATGAGGTCGTTTTCCTTCAAGTTGCAGTGTAGCGCGAACGTGAGTAGTGCCGTACCGTGACCGTACGGTAGCACGGCCATTTCGCGCAGTGGCACCGACTGCGGAACCGTCCACACGTCCCGGTTCTTTACCACCGCCTCCGATATGAGTCCTCCGTTCGGGTCCTGCAAATCGTTCATCACCACGACCCGGTCGCCCCGGTTGAAGTGGTGCGGATTGTCTTTCCCGATGTCGACGATCTCGCCAGAAAACTCGTGCCCCGGTATGAACGGGAGCGGAACTTTCAGCTCGGCATGCTTGCCGGCGATGATCTTCACGTCGGTTGTGTTCAAGCTGCAGTAGTGTACCTTAACGCGCACCTGCAAAAATGATGGCACTGTGTTTGCAAGTAGATTTCTTTAGCGTCCCCAAACCGTCACGCCCTCCGCTATGATTACCTCATCGTTTTTCAGCTTCTCCACTTTCTTCACCGTCTCGAGGACGACTGGTTTGCCGGCTTCCCGCAGGACGGCGGCCCGGTGCGCCCATCGGATCGCGGAGTGACCGCCGCATTTGCTGTTGTTTAGTGAAATTTCACACAATTTACTCACTATCTGTGGCGTCAGTGTCCTAAACATGGTAAAATGGCTGTTTTACTGTGTTATTAACGTGTTTCGCTAGTATTAATGCTCTTCCATTTGCGTACAATAATAAACATAGGCGGCTGTTTTGACATTTTTGACAGCTCGATCGAAGCTGATTTGAATTGTACGAAACTTGAGTTTGGAAATCCGACTGCAGCTTTGGTGTAGAAGTTAAAATAAAAACTTTATTTTTACTATTTCATTAATAAATACTTTAACATAACTCATTTAAATATTTCTATTTAAGTTTTACCTCAACACTTCGGTCAGTATTTGCAGTAGAAAGGTCTATTTCGACACAAGCAATTCACACGCAACCAGGCGCACGCTTTCACAACATAACGTCGTAAATTTCCCCCTCCCTCATGAGGGGGTGTTGGGTGTTGTATGATTCGTACCTGTGTGTGCGTGCAATATTGTGCGGTTTTGTTTTGATTCGGTAATCATCCTTACCTTCCGACCAGACTAGGTGGATTTTTTTGTCGTAAGAAATAAACCAAGAATGGGATTGTTTCGCTACAAGATTCGCTATCAAACCCACCCCCCCCACATGACCCATGAATTTGAATGTATAATACGCACCGGGTTTTTGCCAATCTTCTCGCGAATGCCCGTACGTAGATAAGCTCACCATCGCTCTAGTACAAATTATCATTTCTCTGCTTGCTTTAGTGAGTGTAAGAAGCTGCGTTCGCTTTTGGAAAAGACATGATCAACGCCACCAGCATCGCCTTGCGTCGCGGAGTAACCGCTGCTGCCTACAGTACGGGTCTGTCAAGCAGTATTGGTGCCGCCTTAGGGAGCAACACTTCCAGCTGGTTTAAGTCACACAACGTCGGTGTTACTTCTAGAAGGTTTGTTGTGTGTACATGGTGCTGATAAAAATCCCTTTTTTCGATGATAGAAAACCTCCTTTTTTGTTGGTAAATCACCAGATTCATCTCGCAATCCACCCCGAAAACGATGCGTTTCGTGCAGTTCCGTTCCGTGGCCACCGGCGAGAAGCAGCGGCTCGGTGTACTGTCGGATGATGGGACACGAGTGTCCGATATCTCCGACCGATATGAAGGTGACCTGATAACGTTTATCCGTTCGGGCGCGTCGCTCGATGAGGTGAAAGCCACCTTGTCGAAGGTGAATGCGGTGAGCGTGGAGAGCGTGGAGCTACTGGCGCCCGTCACAAACCCGCAGAAGATTCTGTGCGTGGGCCTCAACTACAGTGGCCACTGCGAGGAGCAGAACAAACCGATCCCGAAGGAGCCGATGTTTTTCAGCAAATATGCGACGACGATCGTTGGACCGCATGATGACGTGATTGCGCACAGCATCACCGACGTGAGGATGAAGATCGGATCAGAAAAACCATGCACATTCTATTAAAGCCGTCTCAAACTATTCCAGCAAATCGATTGGGAGGTGGAACTGGCGGTTATCATCGGCAAGCGGGCCAAAAGTGTCGCCAAAGCGAACGCCATGGACTACGTTTTCGGGTACACCGTCGCGCAGGACATATCCGCCCGTGACTGGCAGAAGCAGCGCAACGGTGGCCAGTTCCTGATCGGCAAGTCAATGGATACGTTCTGCCCCCTGGGGCCGGCGGCCGTCCACAAGTCGCTGGTGAAAGACCCGCACCAGCTGACGATCAAGTGCAGCGTGAACGGAGTGGAAAAGCAGAACGGAAACACCAGTGAGCTGATTTTCCGAATCGACGACATCATCGAGCGGGTGACGCAGTGAGTTAGATGATGATCGAATTAAAAAAAAAACAAACTTTTGGAGCGATATTTATAACCTCACTGTTTTGGTTTTGGAAATAGGTCAATTACACTACTGCCAGGGGATGTGATTCTGACCGGAACGCCTGCGGGAGTCGGTATGCATCGTAAACCGGCCGAATTCCTCAAACCGGGCGATGTGATCGACAGCGAAATCGATGGTGTCGGAAAAATCAAGAACAAGGTCGTTGCGGACTCGTAGAACGATTGGGGATACACGATCACACGGGGAGCCATACTAGCCATACGGGTTGGAGTTACGAGTTCGACGTGTAATAAACATATTTACAAGCGGAGGGAAGCAAACTGAAATCAGTAACTGAACGTTGCATTTTATGAATGAAAGTTATTACTAATTATTTTAAAAGACAAATCCAAAGTTGTGAAAATCCGATACAGTGAACACTATTCGCTTTAACTCCTTTTAATTTGCAAACTAATTTCAACGCCACAGGAACCCTTTTCGCCACTTTCACTGCAGTGGCTTCCTTCGCGTGTATACAAACTCCTCCCGGTTGTGGTACGGTGCGTACGGATCGTTGATGTAGTGCCGCGGGCGCTTCCAGTACTTCGTCACCATCTTGTCCAGCAGCGTTGCCTGGGTCGCGTTCACGAGTACGTGCTGCCGTAGCCGGCGCTTCCGGTTCGCTCGCTTGAGCCACAGTTTCTTCGTGCGACCGGAGATGGTCCTAATCCAACCTCCCCAATCGAGTCGCTTAAACCGCTTCACGACCGCCTTCACCGTCTTCCTTTTGCCTTTGCGGAGCGAGAACTTGATCACGGTGCGGTTCGGTTGGGTTTGTAGCACCGGCAGGATGGCCGAGGCATCGAGCAGCCGGACTGGCTCGATTGGTTTGACGAGGCAGGTGGCAGAAACATTGACAGAGCCGTTGTTATGCCGCAGAAAAGTGGAAAATGTGCGCCCGGCGGGAGTGGCAAATACCGGAGCCACCACCGGTGGAAGCCGGCTGATGAAGGAGTGCGGTTTTATCGCCTGGCGAATTGCTGAAGCGGGATGAACAGAGCAATTAGGAAAGCAACCCCGAATAAGGTAACACAAAGCACCTACCGAGCGACGCTATGCTGCGCAACATTTTCCTGTGAGTAAATGCTAATTCTTGAGTCGAATTCTACTGCACGAAGGTAGGAAAATTAACTTCAAAACATTACAAACAACTCACGTAAGAACCGACCGGAGTATTTCACCGCCTGTTCTTTGAGCGCTCCCATTTGTGACAGCTGTCAAATAAGTCGCCCCATGCTTTCGGTTTGTTTTGATTTGGTTTCACACGGGATTTTTTGGCTTTGGGTTTTACGCCGCACAGTGAAGAAAACACAGTAAAATGGCTCAGGGAAAATTGAAAGTAAAATCGAAAGCTCCTCCGAACGCGAAAAAAAGTGGAGCAGCCAACAAGAAAAAGGGAACTGCCTTTAACAAACGCAAAAGTAGGTGCCGGTGTTTAAATGCAGCGTCAATCACCACACGTTGGTTTGATGTAATTGATCTCACTTTGTTTCCCCGATTTCCACGCACTAGATGCCCCGATCCAATCGAAGAAACACAAGTTCGAGGAGGCCCACAAGCTGAAGCAGGTCATTACGCGGACAGTGAACAAGAAGAACGAGGACGATATTCGGAAGATTGCCTACGAAGGACAGACTAAGCTCAGTCAAGCGCAGTTGGCTGTGCAGGAGCATCACCGAAAGCAAGCCCAGAATGATGGCTCAGAGGCGGGTTCTTCTAAATAAAATCTGTATCATTGGGCAGATTAGAGCGCGATCGAAAGGACGCGAGTGTTGTTAAAAGTGAGTGGAATTTGAATATGTAAGAAGAATGAAACGTTACAATGAAACATGTTTGTTTTTGAAAACAAAATCATTGAAAGTGTTTGTTTAGCGTGATCATTGAAAGTAATCTGAGACGAGCGAATGGAGCGAATATTTTCCAAACTTTTCTCGTTATATTTTCGTACAAGGAAACATATATTGCTTTGAATATCATTTGTTTTATTTTCATTATTTTAATGCAAATATCAGAGTTCAGCATATTATTTGTCTTTTTTTTCTTTCGAAGATATGTATTCCTAAAGAAAACGTGTCATTTAATGAATGAAAATTTGTCAAAAATGAATTAAATTTTGTATGACTATTCTCGTTAGACAGATCATAATATACATACTTACATCACCACAAACGGACAATCGCTCTTTTGCAAGAGAAACTATAAAAATAAATGTTGGCCCCGATGTGGAAACAACTGTCCAGCAGCTCTTATCGATGGGACGCTTGAAGAGGGTGCAATCATCAACCTTCCTAGTTAAGGAGAAAAGAAAACCCATCCCACAATTTGTCCCACGCTACTATGATAGACATTGAAACACGCTTCAAATCCAGTTTTGTTGTAAAACTAAGCAATCACCAAACCGACAATACCATGATAGCGGAAGTGCAATGCTTAATACATGGTTTATTGATCCCAGTTTAGTTGATTTCAAATGTGTGTATGTGTATACGGGTGTAAAATTTACCTGCTGCAGCATCCGCATTAAAACAATCGCACCGATCGGTGAAGGTGTTTACTTCTTTGCGAACGAAATCTTCATCGCATGGGTCGGTGTGATCTTGAAGCCCTGAAGTGCTTCCCGCGCGGCGCCACTCTGCAGCTCGGTCGCAAATTCGACGAACGCAATGTCGTGCCGGTTCGGCACAAGCCGCACCTCCTTGAAGCCCGGGAACTGATTGAACAACATCGACAGCATCATCTCGTTCGTCTCCTCCGGTAGGTTCGTCAGGAAGAGGATCTGATTCGGTGGCTGTTCGGCGGTGGCCGAATTATTCGTCGCGCCAACCTCACCCGCATTCTTCATCTTCTTCGCCTTCTTATCCTCCGTCTGGATGGGTTTCGGTTGTTTCACGCGCTTCGGCCGTTCCTGGAACGTGCCCTTCAGCTTCGCAATCACGTCGCTGTCGGTTTTCGAGTAGTTGATGTGCATCGGTTTGTCGTAGAACGGGAAGCCTTGCATCGTGCGCATCGCGTTCGTTGCGCTGGAGATTTCTTTGAAGATTATGAACGCTTGGCCGCGCATTTTGAGCGTTTTGTACGCGACAATGTCCAGGATCTGGCCGAACTGGGAGAAGATGGCGTATAGAGACTTTTTCAGCTCCTCCTTGTTGATCTTCTCGTTCAGGTTGTTGATGTAAATCGTGTGATTTGGTCGAATATCCATGTTGGCGGCGTCCACTGCACTACGATTAATCAACTTGATACAGACTTTTTCTGTAAATTTTGATAAAACCACGCCGGAAACTTTTTCTCTTCAAAACGACGCTAAACAAGAAAGCTTTTTCTCCTTCATTGTGGATCTGTCAAACTAATGACATTTGCCGAGCCATTAACCGGTAGCTACGTTTATAGGGCTAAATTGAATGCTTACCGGTTATCGTTACCGTTCACTATGGGCTGTTTTTACTGGCTGGCGCGTTTCGCCTATATCTGCTTGCAAACTAACGAATTTGTACCAGGGCCGAGCACTGCTGGAATAGCTACTAAAATCAAAACGTTCGTCATCGCTATCCACTAGCATGAACATGGAGACCGACAATCGATGAGATGCCACCAAGGAATTAGGAAACGAAGCAGTATGTATCTTAGTTTAGTTTTCTTTATCTCGTAGGAGAAAATAATATGTTACAGGAAAAGTACGAAAGAAAATGTGGTTTTATCTAGGAATACTGAAAATATTCCGAAAATCCTTCAAATAAGAGAAAAATAAAATGCAACTCGAATGAAATTTCACTTTGAATGTAATTTGTAGTTCTTTATTTGGCTTTCTCATTTCATTTCCACTCCGTTTCGACCACCGTTTGACGATTGCAAACGTTCGGATCCATTTATGTTACCACTAGATAGATGACAGAATGTTACAAAAAGAACGACGTTGGCTTTTTGTTGCAATTCTGCTTTTGAATAATCTACTTCCTGCATGCAGTAACACGCCGGAAATATAAATTCCCGCTCGATTACGATAGATACATTTCACACATAAGGTTTATGATTTAGTTTCGTTTTGATGCGCTTTTCTTTTCTATAGGAAATAAAATAGTAATCGCTCGTAAGGGTATGCTCCGTACGTTCTATTTTTTCCACTATCTCGAATAAATTAGCGTTCCTTCGCAGATAATAGTTTCGACGTCACAAATGGCATAATTACGGATATTCGTACAGTTGCAAACAATGCGATAGTTCACAATATAGATAATAAAAATGTCTTATTGTGTACGAAGACCGTTTGTTTGCTTCATGTAGACTGAAGTGCTAGCAAAAGGGAATTTGGTTTCCAAATCATTTCATTTCTCGTAAAAAGCAAAAAAAGCATGCCGCAATTAGTATGATCCACATCTCTCCACAAAAGGAAATAAAATATAACAAAAAAAAATAACTAAAACAACCGTTGGTATCTACTAGCGTTGGAAGTGATGGAAAATGCGTCTCTTTCCGACTCGAAACAAAGTATCACATCATCGCAAAAATAAATGAAATTCCTCCCTGTTTTTGAGAATAAAACAAGTGCAAAATTAACTTTTACAAAAATACACTTCGTTCTTAGTTTTTTCCCCTTGGTCGTTCAATCCGCGATACATAGTGGCACGAGCTGGCGAATGGTTGTCGAACAGTCGTATTACATTTCTATGTACAGTTTCTGTGCCACAATGATGCGTAAGAAACGGGGATTAGCTTTGATTAGCAGAACAGTAACTATAACGCTTAAATACGCACTACCGCCAAAAGCCAATATCATAGCAGTGTTCTTACACTAGGAGCTTTCTTAAACACTAACAGCGCGTTTTCCCTCAGCCAATTTTTCTTCCTATTCCAGTGTGTGTGTGTGTTTGTAGGGAAATATAGTGTTAGATATTTGTATGCATCTGCTTTTTGTTCCACTTGCATCATGTTTTGCGTGGCCTTCTTCTTTTGTACACCAATTATAACACCTTTGTGAAGTGTATGTGCCTATTATTCTGTGCTGCTTAAAGTTGAACATCAACTTTGCATTCTTAAACTTTCTATTGTAGTAATATGGTTAACATTCGCAGGAGCTAACCAAGCCGGGTCCTTTTAACCACTGCAAACTTCCGAATGATCATCCCATGCGTTGACCTGGAATAGAAACAACAATCAAACAATTATTTCAATTCATTTCAGATATTAATAATACATAATAATTGACCTTGTATAGCATAATTTTTATCAATAATAATAATTCAATATTCGATCATTTATCGTTTCAACGAAAAAATTAAATAAAAAAACACAAAATAATAATAGCAAAAACCATAACAGATAATTAAAATTTCAATTACAATTAATTCAAACAAAATAAAAAAGTAGCAGCCAGAGACGAAATGAAAAATGGCGCCATCTGTTGATGGATTACAAAACAATTGCATAGCCTTATTCCTTCTATCCATCTCGTTGTTCCTTCATCTTAAAGCGTTAAACGAATCAGTGATCTCTATGATTTAAGCTATGCTACGTTTCAATAATCTAATTGCTGTAAGAAACATATTTATACACAAGTAAAACATACTAAAACGGTGTAGTGCTCACCTGACAAGCTCGGCTACAGTACCACTGGTTGCCGCAACCGGCACAAACGAATTTGGCTTCCTGCTTCTTACAGCCCTGGCACTGTGGCACTTCGTTCTCATTTATTTCGGCGCCGCGACGTTTGCTACCGTGAAGGGAGTCCCTCTGTCCCATATCGTCGCCCTCGTCGATTACCAACCGATCGACACTGTCATCTGCTTCATCGTCCTAGAATGGGGGCGGAAAAGAATAGTTTGGTTAGCTTCTGGTGGAATGTAAGAGTGCTTCGACAAATCAACGTCACACAAATAATTAATAACACATACTAAGTTAAGATAGGAGTCGCCCTTGAACAGGTGCTGCTCGCGTAGCCTCTGCAGCTGCTGTTGCTGCTGTTGCTGGGCGAGCAACGTCTGCTGGAAGTTGGACCCAACGACCGGTGTGATCGATATCTCGTTGATATTCTTCGAGAGATTCAATCCGCCGGTGATGCTGTTCGTTTGCAGGTTAGCAAGCGCACCGGACGTTACGGTCGAGGATGACGACGACGTTCCCGACGCCTGGGTGTTCATACGTTCCGGGCCGGTAAGTAACCGTGCGAGGGTGGGTGAGAAGGTGTTGATGTTGCCGACGGCTGCAGCAGCAGCCGCCGCGGCCGCCGCTGCTGACGACCCCGGCCGGGAAGCCGATTTGGTGAGAATACCATGCAACAGCGAGTTTGTACTGCTGTTCACCGCGCTTAAATTGGCGCCGGTCAGTGACCCGTTACCATGCGCTGATGTACCACCACCACCGCTTCCGCCGCCCAACACATCCGAGTGGGCAGTAGAGTTCATCACCGGATGCAGGGTAACCTCGGGTAGGGAAGTCTTAGAGAACAGCGTCGACGACTGTTGCTGATGCAGGCCACCGCTACCCGACTGGTGGTGGTGATGTTGTTGTTGCTGGGGAGACTGCTGCGGAGATGAGACGGTGTTAGTGGTGCTCGCATTGTTCGACAGCAGCTGCAGGTTCGACAGCAGGTTCTGCTCATTCTGGCTCATCTTGGCAAACTGGGCCAGCACGTCCTTAAAGAACTGTTGGCTGCTGTTGGCCGCACCGGACGCGGACACCAGCGACGTGAGCAGGTTCGAGCTGCTCTGGCTCGAATCATTGCTCGAGGGGCGCGACGTCTGTGGAGTGCGGAAATCGCAGAAAGAGGAGGGCGTGGTAAGAGAAAGATTTCCACCGAAAGTTTCGGGACAGATGGGACGACACAAGTGCATGGCGTACGTTGTGAAGTCGTGCAAAGAAGATGAGATGGGATGGATGAATATAGAGTGTATGTATCTATCGCTACCATAACCTCAACCAAAGGTTCCCATGGCAACCAAACTATTCTAAGCAACAGGAGCTGTTGCGAAACAAACTTTCAACGCATCAGTTTTCTAAATATCCGTGTAGCTGAAACAATTAACTTTTATAACTAGTGGAAACGGAGTAATAAAAAGGAAGTGCCAAAGTATTTGAAATTTGCCTGCCTGGTTCGTATCAAATACCACGATGTCGACGATATCAAAGGGAAGAGGACCATTTCGTTCGCGTGATTTGAGTTCGTTGTAGATGTCGTGCAGTAAGTGTTAGTGGAATGGCTGAGAGAATTTGCCGTGTATTACAATAGACCAGTTTGCCAAAGATGAGTCAGAATGTTGCAGGTGCGTAGTGTTTCACGTATGTAAGTACTTGCTGGTTGTTTTTTAAATTTTGCCCCAAAATATGTAACACTGACACCCATGAGGATGAAGAACCAAAACGTTGCACATGTACATACCTCAGCTGCTGCCAGTAGCTCCGAGATCCGATTCGCGACACTATCGGTGGAGTTAGGCCGCGCGTTTCCCGGTGATTTCCCTCCGGACAGAGCCGTCAGGCTAATGGCACCACCTTCACCGAACGTCGACGTTCCGTTGTTGCTGGCACTGCCACCACCACCGACGTTTTTCAATCGGCGTCCACGGCGCGGTACATTCTCCGGGTGCTTTTGCCGGTAGTCCGCAATAATACTGCTCACATCCTTCCGCATACCCTGGCGGCCGATTTGAAGTTGCTGCTGGTGCTGCTGCTGCTGACTCGCGTTCGATCCACTCGGGTTATGATGACCGTTCAGTAGTGCCTGCGATGAAATACCGGCAAGATGGTTAGTGTTTGCGAACAGGATGGCCTGCAGCTGTGCCTGCTGCCGGAGGAGGTCACCTACCGTCGTGGAGCTACCGGTCGTGCCCGTCAGCCCAGCCGACATGGCGAGATTGTTCAGGATCTGCTGATGGTTGCTGAGAACCGGCTTGGGCAGGATGTGGCGCTGGATCTGTACCGCCGTCGCCTTTTCCTTCGCCACCTCGGCCGTGTTCATGCTGGCCCGCGCGTTCAGTATCATGCTGGTCGTGCTTGATAGTGGTACCATCGTGACGGCGTTGTTGTTGCTGTTGAACTGCGACACAAAGCTGTTGGTGTCCTTGGCGCTTCGTTTACCGGTGGTTGCACTGGTTTGGACGCTGCTACTGCTGCTGCGCCGGTTGGAGATCATGGAGTTGCCGTTGGTGGCCGTGCTGCCGCCCGTATGCGATGATGAGCCGTGCCCGTAGTGCATGTTGTTGGTAACGGATGCCGGTCGAATTTCCACTTCCGGCGGAGGCGTCGGTGGTCGCGGACCAACGGAAGAGGATTGTCCCGTCTGCTGGTGGTGATGATGCTGGCTGCTCAGGTTCGACGAGTCCAGGTGGCTGTAGACGGACACCTCACCCAGCCTGGTGTCCGTAATGCCGATCACGTGCTTGCGGCGGTTTAATCGAAGCAAAATCTCCTCCTTCACCTTCTTCAGGTGTATCAGATTGTTCCACTGCAGCTCCGTGTCACGGATCATGTCGTTCAGCGTCTGTATCTCCTTCACGAGTGCATCCGTGTGTGTTTGGATTTCGTCCACCGACGTGTTTTGCGTCGTCTCGATGTACTCGTTGACGACCCGGTCGTGCGAGTGATAGTTTGCTTCAACTTCCAGCTTCAGCTTCTTCGCTGGTTCCACCGGTTCACCCTGCTCCGCAGCAGCCTGGCGTTCCTCGTCCGTTTCCACCGAACGTCTGCGCTTTCGGTTAACCGTTTCTGGTTGGGATGTTTTCCGCGACAAATTTAAGCTGCCACCGTCGCGAACACCACTGGGAGGTTTTTGTTTGGAAAGGTTCTCAGCCTGTTGCTCACCGCCCGTGTCCTCCGCATCTTCCCGCTCGCATTTCACAACCTCTAGAGAAGTGGAGCCCGCTTCCTGCTCCTCTTCCCGTTCGGTGCGTTTGGGCGGTGCCTTTTTGGGATCGGGAGTGGACGTGACGACGGTTTTATCGTGCATGTCTACATCGGTTTCGTTCGTCGCCGGTGGTGGAGCTGCCACTGCTGTCGTTGTGCTTTCGTTCGATGCACCCGGTGAGACCGATTTACGGCTCTGAGCTGTCGATTGCTCCGACACGGACGATAAGTCGATCGCACTTACCTCGGCCCGCTGTGTGACCGGTGGCGGAGGTGATTTCGTTAGTCCCGACGAGCTCGCCCCGACCGGTTCGTCAACGTCCATCTGGAATGTTAGATCTTCGTTGAAATCTTTCTCCGCACTCTTGCCTTCCTCCTCATCGGCTTCTTCACTGCCGTTCTGGTCCATGAAGTCATCGATACCGGCCATCACATCGTCGGCCGTAGGCTCTGCAAGAGCTATATTTGGCGAGGGACTCGATCGTGTCGTCCGCTTATCGTCCACCGTCAGTTCGTGGCTTATGGTAGAACTGTTTTCTTGAGTTGGCACACCTTCCGCACCTGCGTTGACAGCCTTTTCCTTAGCAGTGTCACTAGCGTTCTGTTCAGCAGCTTTTTGCTCCACCGGTTCCGTATTAGCGGAACTGTTCACCGTTGGTGTGGTAGCTGTGACTGTTTTCTTGGTGGATGTGGCGGACGACAGCATCGACACGGCATCATCGCTCGAGTCGGCTATCTTCTCCGACACCTCCACCGCTGTCGCCGTTGGCATAATGTCGGTGGCTGCTGTTGCTGCTCCGGTGGACGGTGTCGTGCTGGTAATGGCGTCGGATGATTTTTCAACCGTATCGGCTGCTGCTTGCACCGCACCGTCGCTTGTTGCTTGCGCTTCCGCAAGGTCTTGTTTGTCGCCAGCGGGTTCTTTGGTTTCGCTTTGCCCGTCGGTCGAGCTGGCGTCGCCGATGGTGGTGGTGACGTACACCGACTTGTCACTGGAAACTAACTCCTGCGGTAGGACTGAAGTAGACGGCAGTTTGTGCACTTTCAGTGGCTGCTGCTGGCTGTGCTCCTTCGGCAAGGCGAGGAATGGTTTCAGATTGGTCGTTAAGTTATGTATTTTAGTATCCGAACACACCACGAGCGCATCGCCGCTGGCTTCCATACCGTGCATGCTTCGCTTGTTTAATCTGAAAGAGAACCAGAAAGAAAGGAATGTAGTCATCAATTAGTAGCATCCTGATAAACCAAAACTATCATGCAATGTTTATGTTTTGTTTTCAACTCATATAACACCATTTTCTCTAATCCTTCTTTCAGTTACAGTAATTGATCTTTCAACACATTACCCGCTTGCCTTAATCAATGTTAGCACTTCCAACCAGCTATTGCCATTCTTCCGAGAACCCCTCCCAGAAATG
This sequence comes from Anopheles farauti No. 4, assembly GCA_000956215.1. NCBI lineage: Eukaryota > Metazoa > Arthropoda > Insecta > Diptera > Culicidae > Anopheles > Anopheles farauti No. 4. The sequence continues at coordinate 5,794 of JXWZ01003024.1, read as the reverse complement.
GCTCATAGTACAACCCTCCCTCGGAGGCTTTTTCGAGAGTCGATTCCTCCACCAATGCGTCAAACCAATCACCACTGTGAGTGACGACCGCCAGCGAAATACTTTGATCTTTGCCGACTACAAACTATCCAAGTACTTCCGACCGGCGGACAGATCCTTCACGTACGCTGCGTCATCTCTGTGTGTAACCGCGGACATGATTGGCGGGCAGAACTAATGCGACTGCAACAACGACAACGAGGCCAATTTGATTAACATAAAAACGTACTCAGCCGTACAAAAAAAAAACGAGAAGACGCTAGGATTCCAGTTCACGGTGCAGTTGAAGTAGCGCGATTTGAATATTTGAGAACGGCGCAGGCATCCTTCGCGTGGGAAATTAGTAATCGCGAAGGTTTTATTAGATCTGTAAGCCTCCGCCGTAGGCCGTACCGTACCGGTTACATCACACCGGGTGCTTGGTGTGACCTTCGGGAGATTGCTTGCTTGGAGAACCGCACAGTGGTATGCTGTATGCGGCTGGGCTTTAGGGAGATACCCACCAAATCGTTGTAGTTCCGCTGGGAGCAGCAGAGCTGGGAGTTTGCCAGCGTTTTATGTGTGTTTGTACCAGCTGACACACTTTCTGGAACGATCGTGCTCTCGGTCCGTGTCGAGACTTTACGACCCGCCGCCGCCGACTCTATTTGTGTGGTGCCAAGCCAATAAACCATCCGTACCGAACGCATATCCCACCGTGACCTCGATCGGTTTCGAATCGGTACGAACGGTTTCTTCTTCGAACGGTTATGGAATCGTGCACCGTGTGCCAGCATCGTTCTAAGTGTGTGTTTTCTTCTTTTACCTCGGACCAAAGTGGCTTAGCCGAAGGTAACAGGTCTCAAGTTGCTGACAAAACTCGTGCATCTGTGTGAGTGCGTGTGTGCGTGTGTGTGCTTTGGACGAGGTCACGTGGCGTACTGAATGTACGCTACGCACCAGACACCGACATCATCGTCTCGCCGCTGCACATTTTGAGCCGATCGATCGTTGCAACCTTGGGAAGCAATTTTTCCTCCTCCACGTCTAAATCGGTTTAACCCCTCGGGTTCGGGGAGAGTGGTCACAACATCCGGCGTGAGTTATTGCGTAGGTAAGGCATGTTATCAAGCTCGACGGGACACGGGGATTTTGGTGAGCTTAGCGGATGTTGGAAAATCTGTCTACTTGGAGCGTTTGGGGTTGGTTTTTAATAGCGCGATGAGATCGTTACATGACTCTAATGCCTACTGCTGCTGCAGGCTCTCTCACTCTCTCGATACACTAATCCATTCACCCGGCGAAGGTCCCAAACGGCCCAAGGGCTCCGCGCCAATTGAAGCGTACCTCCCAAGAACGGGCATTCGATTAGACAGGTTAGTGCAGCGGTTGAAGGCAACCGATCGCATTACCAACCGTGGCCTGGCCCTGGGAGAACCCAAGCGCACCGCACCGGCCATGGCGCATGCCCATAAACTCGTGAGCCCACCTTTACCCTTCCCCATCCTTTGCCCCGTTTTACGGTGCGAAGGAAACAGCAGGGCGCACACCGGCCAGGAAAAGGCCAGGAACTTCCGATGTCGATGAAGTCATGCGTCGACAGATTTTCTCGCCGCGAAGTGTACACCCCGCCTGGTCCGTGGCATTTGACGATCACGCGCATACAGCTGCTGTTGCTGCTGCTGACTCTTCTACTGCTGCACATTCGGCGCGAGTGAGAGAGCGTGCGACGAACACACCACAGAAATGCCATCCCCGCTCGGTAGCCTCGACATAGAGCGCAATCTAAGCACCACGGCGAAGGTTATCGAGTAGCGGTGCCACGGTGCCAACACAGAACAGAAGGTTTACTAATGGGAGGGGTGGGGTGGAGGGGGGGGGGGTTAGGTTGGCGAAGATGCAAGGCGCGGGGTGTTGATCGGTTTGTGGTTTATAGCCGCTCCGGTAATTGTTGCTGCCTGATCGCGTCTCGAGAGATGAAGAGGTGTAATTGTGACGTGCCATTTAACCAGAATGCCACCGGAGAATGGATCAAAGCGATGAAAGCTTTGGACGTTCTACGGGCAACAACGATGTGTTCCGCCATGAGACACCCAAAGCACTCGATAACTATACCAACGCATCAAAACGCATCCGGTTTTCCGTTTTGGCACGAACGTGCATGAAATACTCCGTTGATACGCCGACGTTTTCAAGCATGCACGCGTGTGCGAGCTCTGATAAGAAACTTTGTAAACATTACGAGCTACTGTTGCAGAAAGCGAACCCCGGATGGCAATCGGCCGGGAGTGGAGGCCCTGAAGGGGTAAACAAAGACATTTCTTCATTCTGCCGGGCCGACTCGGAGTATGTCACGAGCGACCTGAGGTCGATATTGACGTTACTGAATTCGTCGGACCATTCCCGATAAGGCACGAAGCATACAAGAGAGGTAGAGAACGTTTGCACACGCCCAATGACTTCCCCGAAGAGAGGTTCATTCCGGCACTGGCACAGCGCTTTTTTGTGGTCAACTTTAAATCGGCTGCCAACAACAACAAAATGGCACGTTTATCCTCGGTCCCATCGTATCGTCACCATTATCCGCACTGACCTCAATGAGTCATGCATGCAGTGCGAGAAAGTTACGAATTGATGTGCCGTGGCGGCTCTTCTTCCGGTGTGCCGACAGAACACACCGCAAAACAGTGTTGCGCTTCTCTGCAGCCTTCGCCGAGTGTCCGGTACGGTTGTGTTTGTGTCTGTATCTGTCTGCCATGGTACAAGCCTCGTTTGTCGGGGGCTGGGCTGTGTCAAGGCTAGGTGCATAAAATGTTGAACCAACCACCACCACCACCTGTGGATTACCTGCGGCACCGACCACGGTGCACGGGCTCTATATCTTGTTGTCCGTGTATCTTGAACACCGCACCATTGTTAGTGGCCATGCTTGATCTTGTTCAAACAGCTATCGCGTGATGATTACGATCCATAAGGTGAGTCGGATCGATTGCGTTCATTATGGAAGCGAGTACTAGCGATACAATTTAGTCTCAGGCCGTGTGTACTGCGAGCTATGAATTCTTTATCGATAAGTCTTATATCGCTCGCCGAACCATTGCAGATACGTATTGAAACTGTTTAAATTCGATTTATAGATATGAAATATCTATAATATTATTAATGTTTTCAGAATTCGTTTATGATCTATATTTTTTTGGTGATTCAGAATTTTTATAAATGTGGATCGATTTTATGAATTTTATTTTTTATGTTGAAGCAAATATGTTCTCAAGGATTCGATTGATCACAAATTCAATCGAATCATACCTATAAACTAATCATATCGTAAAGATCCATTAGATCAATACACTGATAACATAACGTCAACTTGTTGCGATCTCTCAAAGAAACTCACAAAGAGAGTGAACTTGTCATCACCATCTCATAGAAACGGCGAAGGCAGGCCACATATGCGCTCATCGCAACACGTTTGCATGCGTGGGGGACAAAACTCTTCTGCCGGTGCGGGTAAACAAAGTCCACTGAAGGTTACGTGCAATAATTTCGAGCCTTTTACCAAGTGCTGGCGGCAGCGGTGGTGAAAGCCGGTAAAGGAAGAAGATCGTCCATGGATGATCCGCGGGAGAACGGACGGCGAGAGCGCGAGAATCGTCGCACATCGGCGCGGAAGCAACCGCGTCTCAAGGATATATGTGTGCGCGCATGTGAGTGGCGAGAGGTGGTGGCCTACTTTTCGCATTCGGTTGCAGCAATTGAAGGACTAGTGCGAAGACCTTAGAAGCCCCCGCTGCAGCCGACCGACGGCGGGGCGCACTGGAGGTCGAAGACTATTTAACCCTCCGCGCCACACCGCCCCATCGGTTGCCCTTCTTGGCGATCTTGGTTCTTCAGCCGCTGGCTTCGGTGAGAACCAACAGCACCTGGTGTAGGCGTTCGTACCGACGACGCGTTGACCTCATCGATCAGCAAAGGCCGGGGAACGGTTGCACACAAGCACACCCACCCAGCAACCGATGGAGCCCTTCTTGCATGGTTTGGATCTCTCCCCCACCATCCACAAACATATAATAACGAATGAACCCGCGAAGTGGTTCATTGAACGTCACGCCGTGAAGCAGCAGCTGTCCGTCACTCACCGTTCGCATGCAGACAGCACGCTTCGAAACTGCATACATGCTCGGGCCGCGACCGGCCTCCACCAAACCGGTGGCAAGGTGGCGACCAGGGAGCGCGGTTGGCCTTAATTTGGCTTTGATTGGTAGAAGGTCGACACTTTCCGGCCAACCGGTTAGCCGGTGAGCCCGGCACCGCTTGCCGCTGTTGCTGGGTCACTCGGTAACTGGACGGGGTCACGGGTGCTTTCGGTTGAACCAAAACCGACGACACACACCGCACGCAGCTGCTGCTGCACTTGCACCGGTGACCCGCGCGTGTGCTTTCGCCCCGTCCGCCCACCTTCGTTGGTAAAAGGGGGAACAACGGCAAAGAACGGTGGACAAATAATTGTGTCACGCTCGGGGTTTATTTCCAGCCCAGAATAACAACAACTACGCGCGGTTCGTTCTATTTCCGGTACCACCCCGAAATGGGTTACTGAGCAAAAGTGGAGCAAAAGTTTACGGGACAAATCGAACCGATCCGATCGATGCGCGACCGACCTCTTCACGTTTCGGGAACATTCCCATCCCGAAATCAAACGATTCTACTATCCGCGCTTACGCGTGTGTGAGAACGGAACAATACCAGCAAGCTCATTGGAAATTGAGATCAGATGATTTGTGAGTAATTTTTGGTACACTCCAGCATGCGACCACAGATGCGACGCCATTCGGGGCACAACGTACCCACTTCTGCTGTTGAACTTCCTGCAATCGAGCGTTGTTTGCATGTACTTTGTTCTACAATTCGCTCTCTCCTTCTGTTATGTCGTGTGAAGCAGAATTTGTTATGCAATTTGCAAAGCGCTGTTGTGTGTTAAATCATCTGTAAACAGTTGCATCTAAGTTGATAGAGAATGTTCCAGTATTTAAATTGAACAGCCGAAAACGGCCATTTAAAAAGTAAGCACCTCTCGAGGTTTCTATTTTGGTTGTTTTCTTTTAAAGACTAAAAACAAATGTATGTTTGTTTGGTTCCGTACTGTTCTAGTACATTTATCTATTTTATATCCGTTCGATATTTGCCAGCGGTGTGTTGTTATTGCTGCCAATTGCCACCAGAACTTGGATAGCTTGACATTTTCTGCACCGAGCGCGGCGTGTGGAATGTGCAGAAAAGAACGAATGCGTGCGCTTCCATTTAATCAATTATTTATGATTTACAAACCGCTTTTTGCCGCAAGCGCAAGGCAATTCCATTCGCTCACTCGCAAACCGGTGCAGAGGAAACGCACACAGACGGAAGCACTTTAGAACACAACTAGAACCGCACCACGGCACCCAACGAGCGGCCGCGGGAAGCGCGCCATAGGTGATGGTAATTAAAATTTATACCTTTTCGACAACTGGTTCCAGGAGGAGCACACACACACACACAGACACATTCCACCCGCGCACCATTAAAGCGAACCGTCTTCGTGCCGGGATCGTTCCGTAGCGACATTTGAATCTTTGAAACCGCTCATCATGCGCACCGGCCCGTTCGTTCCCCGCCACCACCTGCTTGTGACCCCCACACACCACCAAACACCATGCGTCTCCACCGAAACCGGATACGACGTTGTGATGGTGCGCACGTGTGCTGCAACGAGCGCACGGAAGGTGTCTTGCATGTA
>JXWZ01003021.1:0-16301 GCA_000956215.1 Anopheles farauti No. 4 | reverse complement strand
TTCTTTCTCGCTCACACAAACGCATTCTCTCACACACGCAAAGTGTTACAGTGAAGGTTGGTTTAATTTTATTTGCTTGTTTTCTTTATTTTGTTTAGTTTTTTATCGTACCACCGATGTTCGATGCAATGCTGTGGCAGAGCCGGTTTAAGGTTGCGCTCCCGTGTCTCAAGGTTCGCCCGCTTTCTCTCTCACTCTCGACTCAGCTAAAACTAACTGCAAGCCCTCGAACCGTTCGAGGCGATGAGGAGGTCGCCAACCTCGCCATAATCCTCACGTTTGATTCCTTCCGACTGTCTGGCCCCATGTCAAATGATCCTCGTACCCTAGCAGAGCGAAATGGGACGAGACAAGACGAGAACCTGCAGTGAAATAGATCAGACAGCATACAATTATGCTTGATTTTCGACGCAACCACGACGCAACCGTGTGTTCTACTGACTACACTCAACTACGCGAGCGGCAACATTCTCTGTTCGATATGTGCTCGGAAAGGCGAAGTTTCTACCGAAGATAGTGCCCTGTACAGCAGCATCAACAAAAGCCCATTCAATCTTGAGAGCCATGTCTTGCCCGGCGGCACACCACTAAAACGTCACTCGACGGCGGGGTGGCAAACAGCCAGAGTTGTCTTTCAGATCGCATGCAGACCAGCTGCAGATTGGCGTACGAACTTTTTTATCATATTCGAGTAGTTGCAAAAAAAGTATGCTCTTCGATTGCTTGTTCATTTTGCCCTATTTGTTTTTGTCTCCGAACTGTATCACCAACATTCGATGACAGATCATGAAAAGCAATAACGTTTAGCGAATCTTTATTCCACAGGCAACGCTACACAAAAGATAAAAGCTTCCGTTTGCTATTCAAACTATGATGCTCCTCAAATTATGTTAAATTCCACAAATACATCGCTCCTTACAGATTTATTTGGAATAGATTTCCATTAATAAGCCTACTTCTATCATACAAAAACAAAAAAACTTTGAAATAATTTTAACCCACCACTAATTCCGTCTTAAACATTCCAACTTACCACAATATTACAGTTTTATTTTTTATGCTTGTCCCTCGTTTCATCATTTCATTTTATTTTTAATCGATAGTTTTAATTTTTAAAAATCTAAAAAGAGGAGAATACAATCCTAAAACATTTCAATGTAATCCCAGAGCTGGATGGTTGCTTCGATTACATTATTATGATATCATCAGATTTCACACCACAGTGTGTTCCCAGATAACAACGAAAACCCAAAGATTAGTCTCCCAGTAACGAATAAATGTGCCCCCATATTTAAATTTTAATGTTAAGGTCAAAAAGTAACCACAAACCATCCATCCAGTACTTCATCCTTGGAGGTTTAAACACACAATGTGTGTTTGTGTGAAATCCTCATTGGTAACCGGTTCACCGTCTGTCTTTAATTGAAACATTATTATGAGTGTTATTGTTTCCGTTGCAGTGCGCGCTGCATTATGGTTCGAAAACAAGCACTGCCACAGCCACTTCGTCCCATGAGACAATCAGCATCCATTCAACAACCTCCTGACCATGACTTGATTTTCCACGCAAAAGATGCACTCCACACACAGGCACACGCGTCTAGCACATAAATTAAACCAACTTACCGTCGGATGGGCAAGGCATTCGGGGAAAGTTGCAGGTTGCTGCTGCCTCTGAAACGGAAGGCAAAACACTGTCACATTGGTGGAGCACGGAAGGGGTACTTTATTATATTGTATCACCCGCTTCGCTTTGCAATTGCTAAAATCGATTTGATTGTAAACTTTATTTTATTTTAGCTTCACCGTTCCTGACTCGCATTATCCCGTTCGATTGTTTTTATTTATTTTTTTTTCTTCTACATTATCAGGCCAAACAGCGCATCGCCAACACCAGTTGCACTTTTCCACAACGCATGCCGGACGGTGCACTCACTGTCCTGCCGTACGAGTACCATAGGTTTTTCGGTTATTTTGCACTCGTTCCGTACACTCGTACCTACCTCAGAGTGCCCACCAGAAACGGAAAGGACAGCTGCACGTGAAAAACGTAAATAAACATTCCGGCGTTGCAGAATTTCGCGATCGACCACATATCCGAATGCGAAAGTCGGCACCTTGTACGACTGAATTCAGCCTCACAAACCACAAGGGCGGACGTGACGGGTTGGAAGCTATTTGGAAAACTTCTGCATTGTTGCATCGATGATCGAACGTTTTCAATATAGGAGAATGCGGGTCATAAGATAAAGGTTTTAAGTTTTTCAAATTTAATTCAATTATATACTACATGAACATTGGTCGAATTAATTCGATAATGGAAATTATAAATTATGTGCACTTGCAAATCGGCTTCGATTGTTAAATACTTATTTCAAACTACAATTAATTTAAATTATAAATTATTTTTCTATGCTGGGCCATTTGCTGGGCTATTTGAGCGTTATGATTTATCATTGAACTCAACTATTCATAAAAAAAATCTGCACCGCATATTCCTATAATCAAAGTTACAATTAGTTTGTCAGAATGAAAGAGTTTAGCTCCTTAAAATGCAGCATTTGAACCCACTTTCCCATAACCACCCTAGTAGTAACAACCGGCGATATTTTAACTCGCTTTGGAAACGCGGAAGTGCCGCAGACAAATAACACACACGCATTGATTAAGTACGACGTGACGTGACGCTCATATTCCGCGGTGTGCTGCTGTCGCCCCGGTGGTCCAATGACGACGGATATGAATGCATCAATCATCATCGTCCCGACGGGAGATGCCACGTTCGGTCGACTTCTATTGTGGTCAATCTCCTAGCGTGCAGTTTTTGCGGCGTGGTTTTTACTGTTTTATTTCAAATGTGTGATTCGTAAGCATATTGTTTTTTTTCACATTAAACCTTGTAAACTGACCAAAACAAACCCCTGAAACAGGAAGGAGCACATCGCGACTGGTGAAAGAAACGCCACCCCGGAGGATAATCGATCGCGCTGGGTAGGGGGAGATCGGTGCATAGTGCCGGGTGTGAGTACGAATGCGTTGGACGTAACGAACCGGAAAGTGCAACACAGTGTGCACAGCGCGTGCACTTTGTGAAGCAGAGGCGCGCGCGAGCACACATGTGTGTATTTGTCGGTTTGCTTGCAGTTTCTTAAGAGGTGCGCACTTTTTGCGATTCGGTGTCCGCCAAGGGTCGGCCGATCGAAAACACACATACACAGCGTACGGGCGGAATTGACGAAAATAGACATTCGCGGCGCAACACTGTTGCTCGGCGGCTCGTGGTGCTAAAATTAGCGGGTGGCGCGGCACACACGGAATTATTTTAGTCCCAATGGGAATCGAAATCGAGTCGGTTGCCAAACGCGCGAGTTGCGGGAGAGCCTTGCGGGTGTACTACCGCCAGGCGACTGGCGGTGCAAAAAAAAGTGCATCAAACTGCATGCAGCCAGCGGCGGTTCGTGCTTGTGACTTGTCAAACATCGAACAGAGATCGCGAAATCGCAATTCCTTGGTTACCCACCCCATTGACTACGCTCGCTGCCAAAAGTACTGCGCATGCTAGCTATGAAGATAGTCGTTGCTCCCGTGATGTAGGGAATGCACGGTGGCAGCCCCTGATCCACTGCAAAACTGATTCTCTTCGCCTTGTTTGCTCGCAGTTTGCGGTTCATTATTACAATCCTGCCTCTTTTGAAAGGTATGATCATTACAACCCGCTGTCGCGCGGAAGGGCCAACAAACAACAAAACATCAACTCGAACGTATGACGTGCGCGGATGGAAACATCTCCCATGTCACCAGATGTACTCTTCCTGCGACGCATACGGTCGTCGTCGCCATCGCCATGCGTGCATTCGCGTGAACCCGGAAGAACCAGTTTCATGTGAATGTATTCAAACCCATTCACACATCTCGCGAACATTTTTTTCCTGCATTTGCATACAATAATCAAATTATTCAAATACGCTTTTAATTGCCAGAGAGCCGCGATCCTCGCATCAAGGAGTAAGGATCGAAATTACGTTTTAATTTGTATGTGAAAATAAATAAGAAAGGATGCACCAGGGCGAGGGTATTGCGAAACCAGATAAACAGATAAATACGCGTAGAAAGCTGAAGAAGAGAGCGTAAGCCTGTCATGCGGCCTCTCTAGTACGGTCCGGAAATTCTGACGTGGACCTATTAATAATTTTCTAATTAGTCGAAATTCCACACGTCACCAGTTCCAAACAAGCCCACACCAATCAGTGGGGTTGCACTTTAGGGCGCTACCGCTGCAGCAATAGATGATCTTTCAGAAGTAACGCGTTGTTCCACATGGTATCCATCATAGATGTCTCACTCACAGGGCGCGCAAAAGCATTGCTTGCCACGTACCGAGTTAATGGCAACGCGATCTTTCAAAAAGGAGAACCTCCAAACCGCACCTCAGCAGGAAGATGAATGTACAATCTTTAAAAATATCGTCACTGCGAATCCGACAAATTTTTCCGACCACTGTGTTGTTGCTAATGATGAGAACGGGGACGAGAGCAAATTGAAGCATTTTGGTAATTTTAAGTATTTCCTCTTATCTGATGTAAATTTCTCATCCTTAGTCAATGCATGATGGATGTATACGAGGGTTGCAAGACAAGGCTGTTTTTGTTCGAGGTGTCAATGCACATACAAAAGCAAAGCTGACGTTATTCCGGCTTCGATCCAGGAACACATGCTTCACGAACCGAAACCACTAGATTGACCTTTGATGTAGGGTGCAACCAGTTCCTTTGGCCTACATATCAAATGCGTCGTGTATTGCGATCGTTGTTCCTTTCCGTGGGTTTGCCCTGGGGGAAGGGCTGCGTGAACCGGAAACAACAGAACAATCAGATTAAATGTGCTTCTTTTGGTCATGAAAGACAAAAAATCCCCTTCAAATGGTGAAAATACTTCATTCATCCGTGAGGCCCTTGCTAACGAGAATGTACGTACTCACACTGACCACAAGCATAGAGAAAAGCAGATGATAGTCTAGTACGCCTCAAAGGAGCTTCGTTGCTATTCGTCTTCATCGCACCGTGAAATGAGCTTCTACTGAAGCCAAAAATGTCGTCAAATGGCCAAAACCAGATCCCTATCGCGCGATGGTAAATGACTCAATCAACACCATCGGGAGCAACGACGCCGAAGAATCCATTCCAAAGGTAGCCTCCTGGCCAGGTTGCAAGGATTTATGTGCGCCGTAATCGGACCCAGCAAAACCCAACACACTCATATACCTGCACACACACACACACACCACGTAAATGCGTACATGGGACCGATTCGCTTCGCCTTCGATGTCCACCAAGTTCTCTTGGAAAGCAAACCGAAGCGTACGAAAAAAAACGATGCACGGCAAAAATTAAAACCAGTTTCGATCTTTGTGGCGAGGAGTTCTGAACCGACGACACACATTCATACACGCTTTACACACAAAAAATCCATTCCGAAATGTACGTAAAACACCTCGCCGTTTCCGGATATGACACTTGATAGCCGCACCGTTCGTGTGTGGCGGCATATTTGCATTAGCCAATGCATATTCCAGGCACTAGCGCCAAAAATAAAAATCAAAACAAAGCACCATCGAGCAGCAGCCCATCATAAACGCTCATTAAAAAAAGTCAATGCCGAAATGTTTTCTGATGTGCATATTTTCTCAACATCCCCCTTCCCCCCTCGGCTGATAAAATGCAGAAGATAATGCGGCTTAATAAGTACGTTCGGACAGAAGTAAACGAGCGATCGTCGTTTGTTGAGCTACTGGGATTCAGCGCCTTAATGGGTTCGATCGTCTTGCAAATTACTCTTTCATCAGTTCAGCGAAAAATGTAGTTTCATCATGTAGTTTAAATTTTTGTAATATTCACTGAATCGCGAATGTCAATTTGCGAGGGGTCACATAATTTTCGTCGTCATTTTTAATAAACGAACACCACACCATGTTGCGGAGTAGTGACGCTCACAGGCGCATGATTAACGATGATAGTTGGCGGCGCAATCAATCAAAACCCGGCCCAACTATTAACGATGTAACAAACATTCTCGAATCGTAAACCTGTTCTAGAATGCACACACTTTTGCTGGAGACACATTCCGCGGCGAGATATAATTCTGCACAGCCGCATGGCCCAACAGAAGCTTAACGATGGAACAAGTTTTTCTTGCAGCGTGATGCTGCTTCAAACACCGAAAGCTTCTAATGACATTTCTATCATTCTCGGCAGCCTGTTTGTAAGAGAAACAATAACAACAACACGCAGAGCTGACACAATCGACTTCCCTTTTTCTAACTCCCCAGATGGAGTGACTGGAACGTGACGAACGGTGTCTGCATATGTTAACACCATTTAACCTATTCTCTTGCCCGTGGGGGGATATTTGCTGTAAGTGCATCGCGCCAACAGCGATTGTGCAACTGTATGATGTTGTCTGGTCAAATCCCACCGAAAGCCACTCCGGTCCACCCTTTCTTCAAGGAGTTTCGCAGATGAACGTCCTGATGCCGAGCCCGTGATCAGCTAATCGTTCTGTCGTGCAACCGCCACCGCCACCGCCGCGAAAGCGTTGTAAAGCGTTGCGTGCAAACTTTTATTTAGCATACGATCGCATACGAGCAAACTTAATCTTTCCCTACAACCTTTCAAGCATATGCACCGTACCAAGCGGAAAAGATATAACAAGTAATAATTGCACAAGTGGTAAAGTTAAGAGCAATTTAGTGATAGCCCAGGTTCATCCGTTTGCAGCCACTGACGAAGCCACTGCCTGCTGGTGCCATTCCGTTTTTTTGCCAGCCTCAAATGGCTTACACGAGTGGTTCAAGGATGACACGTATACTACGAGAGCTGAGGCTTCCGCGCACTTCCCTGGCACTTGTGCAAATAAAAATGTTATACCACCTTCTTCGTGGGTAAACGATCCTCTAGGCAGCAGCATACTTGATACATTTCTTGCCAAAAACAAAACAAGCAGCATGCAAAAGCCTCCATACCAGGCACTATCCGGCAGCACGCTTTGGAACATGTTGCAAAGCGAGCCTTATTGTAATTCAATGGCGAATAATGTAGAATAATTTTTCATGTTCACTGCATTCTTTCGTCCACCCTGTCGCGACAAGTAACTCACGTTCAGCGATGTCATTACCCTGCTTCCTACTCTGTGGCGAGGCAATACTGATGCATTATTTGTGGTACTACCAACAACGGCGCTGAGGTATTTCTTCCTTAGATGAAACCTATGAAATGCGCAGTCTGAAGAAAAAAAAAGTTCCAAAACAATAAACCAATGGTATTGGTCACATTTTAAGAAAATTTATTTTCAACAACGCTTTTTCCATTTAGTCTATTTGAACATTCTACATGGAGCGCATGGATGGAACGAATGGCTCTAACGCGTAATTAGTAGTTTTATGACGGTTTACTACAATAAGTCTGAGTATAGCGCTCTGGTACCTTTACGGTTCTTTATGATTTGGTGGCATATATTCACTCCCAATTACGATTTGTGCCATAGATAATTGCAACTGTCGAGGATGCGTCTTGCAGAAAAAAATGGTACCAACAAAAGCGTACACTTTCGCAAACGGAAGAAACACGGGACAAAACAAAGCTAACAACAACGAGCGTTCGAAAAGAAGTAGATAATTAAATAATATAATTATGGTAATACGATGCGAGAAAAAACGGCTCACAATAGAAGGTAAACAGAAGAAAATGCGACTGGCTGGATCGACGGACGAAATGAGACGTAAACGCAAACAACCAATACCATCACCATAGTATCGCGCAATACATGAAGAATAGGGTGGAAATACGCACAAACTACTCAACACTGCCCTCGTCCAGGCAGGTGTAAAGGGATTCGCTGGGAGGAAAACACTGTGGAGGACCTTGCCTCACACAGCAAACATTCACGCCCCCTGCACTCTCCTGGCCGTGCCAAATCGTGCCACTGGAAAACGGTTGGTCTCCGCTGCTGGCTAACGAACCTCATGGAGCGACCTACCCGAGCTATACATGGCAGAGCATCCCGCAAAAACCGGTCCGCATGGATTTTCAAGCGTCCGTGCCCGAGACATCGGGCAAGCGAGAAACGCACTTGCATAGCGTGCATGTTGGTTCGGTCGAAAGAAACTCATCAGAAACTAATAAAATGTAACGCAAACGCGTGGGAAATGGTTTCTCTTTTGCTCGAGCAGAAGGCGTGCGCGCATATACCAACACGCACGGCTACGAGGCTTAATGTGGAAGCCGGTAGCACGATCGTGGTGTGGAAGATGATCGATCACGTGGCGACCATTCCTTCTAGGACCGACAGAAAATGCTCTTGAAGCGAGGTTACAACCTCGGTTTTTAAAAAAGCTAAAGACTCGGTTTTTAAAAAGACTTGATTACATTCCACAACGAAAGAATTTGTGTTCAATAGGATAATAAATTTAATTTTCCTTTTCAGTTTAAACAACTAATAGTGGCATGTAATCTCCACAGAACATAGGAAGGCAAATCTAGCGCTAATTGAAGAGTGTAGAATCTTTGGAACCTTTATACGCCTGCGTCGACGTAGTCAAAGACTCAACAACAGCGCAGTGCCGATAGCAATAATCATAAACAGTATAATAAAACGAACTTAGTCACTTACCCCCAAGATGCTGCGGCTCGGGAACATGATGCGGTACTCCCGGCGACCGTCGGTGTATCGTCAGCGCCATGCTTGAAGTCCCCGGTGCGGACGCCATCGATCCGGTGGAGGAGTCGCAATCAAACGATCTCGGCTGAGAATTATGAATCATATTATGCTTCAGGTCTTTCAGCTCTGACAGCTTTGGTATGTGAATGTTAGCTACCGGCTCGGGGGGCACCTCGCCCTCATTCAGCGCCCGCTGCTCGTCCTGGGTCTGGGCGCGCCGGAGCGCCGTCTGCAATGCCATCACACGCTGTCGCTCCGCCGTCAGGCAGCATTTTTCGCAGTTGCAGTTGCGGTACTTGCAGTAGCGCTTGTGACCCTTCAGCGCGATCTTCAGCCCGTGGTTGCGGCATCGGGCACAGTTCGGCGGGGTCCGCGGGTTGAGCGAATTGTTGCACGAGCTGGACGCGCCATTCCCGTCCGTGCGCGAATCGTACCCGGAGTCGGACATTGCTTCCGCCCAGCGATCTTGTGACACCATTTATACTGTGTACCACACGCTCGTGCGGTTTCGCGAACTCAATTCGATAGGGGGAACTCCCTTTCCTTTGCCTCCCAAACTGCCTTACTAAACTTTCCTTCGAACACAAGCTTCCTTTCTGTACTAGCTAACTTTAGTACACCCTCGCACTATTAACTTCAGTTTGACTCCTATTCGTGTCACACGGTCCCTTACTTTGGCCAGGTGCTACCAACGCCACGATATATGTGATCACGGTATTTGTGTTGAGTAGATCACCCGATAGACGGATAAGATATCGTTATCGCTTTAAGTGTCTCTTTTGCTTTTTGCTGTTCCTGGTAGTATTTTTCAACTGCAATGTTTTCCCTAGAATCTTACAACTCAGTGACGAATTCGCGTTTTTACTGTATAGGCTCTCACGCTTCCTCTATTTGTATCTTACTTGCATTTCCTATTGCTTCGCTACCAATATCTTGCCGATATTCGTCACTCAATCACTTGGTACGTTTTCCTCCCTTGAAAACACGTATTTGACACATAAGCGAACCGTCGTTGATGTACTCTCTCCCACGACCTTTAACGTTGGGGAGTGTGATCAAAGCATAATCCGGCTGGAACTAACTGGAGCTCTGGTATGTCTCCGAAATCGATCGCTATCGCAGTATGTGGCATTGTCCCATTCGAGTACAACGGCGTTGAAAAGGAAACCTTTACACTTGAATCTTATTGCAACCGTGGTACAGTTGGTGCGTTAGGAACAGTGTGTATTTTTCCGCTAATTTGATTTATCGAGTATTGGGTTAGGCTTAAAAATTCATGCAATCCAACGTATAAGGTTACGATCGTTTTTCACCCCGACGTTCAGGTGTGCTGTTGCAGGGTGGATGGGATGTTATTGCTGTCCTGAAAAGATATGCATGAATTGCTTTATTGTCGTCATGTTATTGAACAACTTATTATGGTAGCTGAGAAAAAAAAATCTAACACATGAAAACATTCTCAAACTTAGTCGTAATCATAAATTTGTCTACCTTCTTTGGTAGTGACACTTTAACATTCCTTTATAGGTTTTTTGCTATGATAATTTTTTTATTTTATAAGTTATATATAATCAGAATTGGTGACCCTTCCTTTTTGTACAATTTACTATCTCATTAATTTTTTAGAATGGTTATACGCCTACGAGGAGCTTTCATTAAATATTTATGCATTGTTTATAGATTTTTTTTGCAATTAATATATGACAGTTTTTAGACATGGACATGGTGAAATTCGTACGATACTTTACATAACAAGACACACACATCTATTAGACACAAATCCCCCTTGCCTTTGAGGGGAGGTGAACAAATATATATTTAAACATTTTTCTCTTATCACTTACTTATTACAAAATTATGTTGGGTCACTTGTAATACCTAAGGCTCTATGCAAATCCTTTACCACTAACTGTACACGTTACAAACTTTAACAACTACTAAATTATAACAGCTTGATAGTCTTTACAGCTTAACAGCTTTATCATTTGAGTAACTCTTCAAAATTTTTAGTTACATTTAAACCGCTGTATAAAAAAAAATTGCTGTCTTTTCAAATTCGAATCACTTTTCAATTAAAGCTAATTATGCTCATCTATAGAGTAATTCGACCGGTCATTAATTTCCACTAGTGGAAATAACCGAACCACCCAACAGCAATTGGTACAATTTGCAAAATTTTTGTGTTGTCTTATATTTTTTTGTGTTTTAATAGAATTTTGATTTTATTTTAGATTATTTTATGTTATTTTATTTGTCGTATAATATAATTGGATTTATTTAATCCAATTATTAAACGATCATAATTTTAAACTCTTTACAACATATCATTCAATTTAAGTAATTTGCTACCGTATGTAATGACTTTGCATGAAGTTGCTCGACGTGACGAGAAACTTATAAAAATATTTAAATTAAACGTCCAAATAGGACATAAATAAAAAAAAAACATGTCCTTTACGATTATGTGATTATATGCCTATTTGTAAAAACCGAATAGAGATTTTACCAACGCTTTTACAAAAAGAAACCATTTATAAAACTGAATCGAACTTAAGTGAGTATAGATTTTCTATACATTGGTCATTGTAAAAAATGTCATTTTAGTACACTTTCCCTAAACTATTGCTTCACAAATACCATTACTCTATATACCACTGTTCACATACCACTGTTCTCAAACATTGTCAATTAAAATTGAAAAAAAAAAATCTTGTTCTACTCTCTACCTGGTATCTAATGAAAGCTCCCTGGCAAACACCCATGCAGGCCCGGGGAAAACGCAAGCAAACTCACCAGAACAGCGGTTTACCGAAACCCTTCAAGGTTTCCAGTGTTGCTAATTTTCGTATTGCTTCACTACACGCCACTCAGCCGAACGTACACACACACACACACATACACTGCTGTTACTAGTAGAGCACATTTATCTTAAGCCGATCGGTAGTATTTTTCAGTGAATTTCGCTGACAACTGTGACAATCTCATCAGGAACGTAACACTCTGTTGGATAAAATACGCACATTTTTTTTTGTTTGCTTGATCAAAACAAATATTCGAGTTACAGCACTTCAAACAACGGTTGGTTGTTCGACGGTTTTCACGGCACTGCCCCCAACGATGACATTAGTGACACCAGTGACTTGTTTAAAACCACACACAATCACTCGTCAAAAGCACCACACAAACACACACACGCATACACACAAGTGCACAGTAAAAATCGAGTTAATAAAGCGATTGTTTCATCATACTTCTCATCCCGACCGGCTTGCTGCAAACGCATCCACGCATCGGTCAATAATAATTTCACCCTGCTCTTTCACGACCACCGCCACGACTTATCGCACAGATTGCAAACAAATGAGACGTTTATTTTTTCATTCGCTGCGTTCTTCGTTGCCGACTGAATTCTCCAGCCCCGCGTGCAGTCGGGCGTTACAGTTCTCTCCCTTGACCCAGCGTTATCGGGCTTACCAAAAAATCCACGTGCGATGTTTGTCCCTATCGTGCGCCACGCTATCAAAACAGTTGCAGTGTCTGGATGCGATTTAGGCTCGCGCATTCATCATAGCCCGCGTTCACGCCGATTCGTCGGTATGTTTGCGTCTATTTTGTCAGCCTCGTTTTAATTTTAACTGTGGAAACGAATGGGCGAGGGAATCAAAACATAACCGAAACATGCGGCGCGCGGACACACAGCACGTACTATCGCTATTTGCACACTGGTCGGCGAGTTTCTTTCTGTTTGCGATCGCAGTACACCATAGGTGGATGGCTGTCCGTTTGTCACGAACCCGGGTGCGCCTTCTGTCGCCGTAGCGTCTCTTTGTAATGATGGTCGCGGCCGTTCGATCGAAATTTGCCCACAAATTCGTCTCGCGAGATGCGCACTTTATGCGGCTTTAACTGTTGCCTTTTACCGAATATCACGCACGGCACTATGCACACTTCCGTTTTTGTAGCTCTACCCACCGTGCAGCCCCACCACACAAGATCATCGATCACCACTACGCCCGCTCGACGATGCTCGACATTCGCGTCTACCGGCGGCCCGATTTGCTTTGCTCGGAGCGACTCAAGACTCACACAACCGTTTGCGCCCTTTCGATGTCAGCGACGGACAGTGTCGGGTGGATATGTGTTCCGCGTTGTTCTCTGTTGCCAGGGCTCGAAGAGCGCGCGATACGATGGGTACGATGCTTCGGTACGAACTGCAGTTCGCCAAGTGCATCGGCGGCACGAAATGCAACAGAGTTGAAGCGCGAGCTCGACCACGCGCGCTCTCGTTCTCTCCCAGGCGCGCTCTGCTGGCGGCCTGGCCACTCTTCTCACTCTCACGTGCGAGCGTTATCTCACTCGCCCTGGCTCGTTTCCATCGTCACGTCTCATTTCGGCCCCTGTGGCTACAGGGGTTTTCAGTCTCCTGCCCAACCCAACCGCGCGCCTACTTCGACCGTATCCACAAACGACACACGCGAAACAACGTGCAGGAACACACCGTGTGTTGTGATTGTGTGAGTTCGCGAAGTTATAAGGGTAGTTTGCGTAAGTTCTCGCGCACGCACACAAACAGCCTTTTGCCCGTTGGCTCCCCTATTTTCTGTTCCTTGCCTCCGCGCCTTGCATTCTTCCTTCACCGACAGTCAATACGAACGAGCACGTGTGTGCATATTCGATCGCGCGCGTCATACTCACACCGCACCAACACTAGTTCATCTAGTAATCATTTCAAACATGCTCTCTATCTCTCGCTCGCTCTTTCATTCCCACACACACACACACACACACACACACACCCTCACACAAATGCACACTATTTCTTGGGGTGGCGTTTTTTTTTTTTGTTTTTGTAATGTAAAATATGTGACAAGAGGCTAACTGCGTTTGTGACGGTGTTTGGGTGGTTAAACACGGGAAGCAAACCCAGAAGGCCTGCCTGTCGCCGTGTCACAACGTATCGCACGCGCGGCTGGTTCACCATCTAGTAGAAATACTATCCGGCAGGCTGCCCATCTGTCTGCCATACCCCACCAAGCCTCTGTCAGGAACGATCGTATTTCAAGGATTTTGCCTGAACCTGATAACGCGTAGGTGTGCATATGAGGACGAAGCTAGAACCTTATTGTGTATGATTTTTATCAGCTAACGTGGAAACAGTTGGCTCGTTTGATTAACATAAAATTTCATCAAGCGAAATAGCCGAAAATGTATATTCGACCAATTTAACGCATCCAGGTTTAAGGGCGATTTGGATAGGACGAACACTAATCATTATTTTCGAATAAAATGTGAACTCTTCATGAAAACAAGAAGCAATACATTTATTCACCATGGAATTAGTTTGTTGAGGACATCATATCATTGTCGCCTCGTTTTGGATTATTTTGTCAAACAAATTTAGTCAAACAACAAACCAGTTATTCAAACGAACCTTGATAACACTTTTGTTAGATTGGTTACAGTACAGTTGGGTTTTTGATGGAACGTGCCGTTAAATTATCGTGTCTTATTGATCTGCTTAATTACACCAGTTACAAATATCATCATTTGCAACCCACTTCTGACACAAGAAAACTCTTCAGTAAAACAAACATCAAATGTGTTAGCCGACGTGTTCCAGTGTTTTTGCCTATCGAATGTACTGAGAAAACGAAGTTTTTATCTTTCGTTTTCACAAGCCCTGGTTTTATAAATTTTACTACATTAATATATCGAACGATAAGGATGAATAGCCTTCACATGCAGCTGCCAAAATAACAATCCCACTAGCATTGAATTCATCCCCGTTTGGTTAAAATCACGCTGTGGCCGAATTTAATGTTATCACTTTATCACATAAAAATCACTTCGAACGAAAAACGTTATCTTTTGTCATTTTGGTCTTTTTTTTTTTTTGTGTGTGATATGAACGCACGTGTCTCGCGGTTTTTTCGCCGATTGTGATCACACTCGCACATTCGCGAAACGGAGAGATGCTAGTTAGTGCAGATTTCACCGTTTACACACACCGATCATAACGCTTGGCCCGCTCGTTGGGAGGGTGCGGAACTTGCCGAAAACATATGTTTTGTTTGTTTTGATAGTGTGTACGGGCGGGCACATCATCTCGTCAGCAACGGCATAGCCGAGGCAGCCCACCAGACCAACCGTTTGTCTGTTTTCGCCCCGGAATCGACGGAAAAGAAACGGCTGGCAGCGGGCGCGAGCGGGTCGATGTTTCGCGATGCACACACACACACACACACTCTCAGACACACTCAGGCACACCAGCGGCCACTGCAAAGCCGGAGCAGCGAGTTTTTATTTTGTTGTTTGCTGTCACGGCGCACACACAGCCAGCAAACACCACGCTGCCATGACAACGTTCTCCCCACACACACACACACACACACACGGGGCGAAAAAGGGGAAATTGTGCCCAGTGCAGACAGCGGCGAGTTGGTTTTCGCACGGACGGGAAGCTGAGTCGAAGGCTGGGGGTGCGGAGGCCGGGGAGGGGGTGGCGTGGCGGTGCGGAGGGAAGAACAAAATACCTGCGTAACGCGGAGAGAGGATGCACCGTGACGCAAGGAAGGGAGAGCAGGAGTGGAGCAACGGGCAGGGGAAGGGAATTGGGGTTGGGAAGCAAAGCAAGTAGTAATGAAAACGGAGCAACATTGTTGCATTAATTATAAGGAGGCGCACGCTCGTGTGTGCGTGTGAAGTGGCGCGACGCATACACACACCAGCACCGTGCGGCCCCAACACGCCAGTAAAAAGCGCGTGGCTCGTGGGGTGGATGGGGAGGGGCGGTTGGCGGTCGGTGCGGTTTTCGATGCACTTTTTATTATTGAACGAGCGAACGAACGTCTTCGAATGCGAACCAGGCGCGCCGGGCGGTAAACGGAGGAGCTCCGTTCCGGTTCTGCACCACCCCAACCTAACACCTACCCCCCTCCCCCGCCGATCTTGTTCGTGAAGGTTTCACGCTATTTGTGGCTCACCGTGCACTCGAGGGGAGCAGCAGGTGAAGTGCAAAACCGGCACTGCACTCGGATGCAGTCGCGAAACGTTGAATAATCAAAATTCTCACTGGATGAACGTAATGTTTTGTTGGCAGACTCTCTCTCTTGGCCGTTTTTTTCTGCTGCTGCTGTTGTTGTTTTTGTTGTTGTTGTTCGTCGCTCACTTGCTCACTTCAGCCTGTGTGTATGAGTGTGCCGTTCGAGTGATGGTCGTCAATATTTCGCGCACTTTGTCAACTGCACTTGTAAAATACTCCATCCCGGTGCTTGTGGGAAGTTGTTTTTTTTTCTTTTATGAAAACAAAAAACCGCAACAAACAACAACAACAACAACAACGGCACGGAAAGAACTTCGTTTTCCGCAACGCACCGTGAAGCAGGAGTTTGGGTGGGATGTTTCTTCTTTTGTTTTTTTTTTTTTTTGATTTTGTTCACCTTTTCACCACACAGAGTATGTTCGGCACGGGAGGCTGAGCGTTGTTGTGCACCACTGTCAACCACCACGGACGGCGCTCGATAAAGGGCAGATTGGTGAACGGGTGGCTACGCCGCGAAATTGCACTGATAAATGTGCATTTACTAACA